>JALGPY010000003.1:132887836-133142793 GCA_023055425.1 Linanthus parryae
GGGATACTTGCTTAGTTCACTCTAGACCTCATGTGCACTCGTATTTTCTTTCTATATCACATTTCTACATCGGGTAATGCTAAGAGGAGAAGGGGTATAGCTGTTGATGATAACCCCATCTTCAATCCTGAGGAGGATGTAGTTATGAGTGAGGAGGAGAATGTGGGCGAGGGAGACGGTCCCACGTAGCATAAGAGTTGATTATAATCCATCCCGATGGTGGCTTTGTCCAAGTCGCTGTCGGAGAAGAGGGATCTGAGCCGACTCTTCCCCTATCCTCTGAACCACCTCAGTTTCCGGCAACTGGTCAATTAAACATGTCAGAGTTTCATCCGTCTTCATCTTCTCATTTTTGAAAACTTTCTTATTTCTCCTCCACCATATCGCCCAAATTCCTCCGACTAAAAGTTCTCTGTGTTCAATTGGAAGGGAATCGAAGGAGTCTCTAAACCAAATCTGGAGGTTGCCGCTGATATTCTTGGAGAACTCATCACCCAGGCAGCTCCTCCAAAATTTCAAAGCTTTCCGACATCGCATGAATAGATGAGCTTCTAATTCTGGATCGTTACTACTCAACCCCCCTCTTCGCAAGATTAGTCCGGACTGGGAGACTGTTGTGGACAGCTTCCCACGCCGGAAACATCATCTTCTTGGGAATCGAGAGACTCCAAAAGCGCTTCCACCAGGTGTCGTACCCTCCCCCCTTCTCAGAACTTTCACCCATAGTGTTCTCCGCTTGAAGCAGAAAAAATTTCATATATAACTTGAAGTAGAAAACCGATTTTAACATTTTGTTTCGGGATCACCAAACTTCTCGGAATGGTTTTGTCGCGTTGGCTCCCCGCCTGCAAGTCAGTGCTCTCTGGTTGGACACATGTTTTTTAGGTATGTTCATGTAATTATCTCTGTATTTTCCGAGTATTGGATGAAAATGTGTAACATCCATACTCAATGTTGTTCGGTTTATGCTTAATAATATAAATTGCTCTTCCTAAAAAAAATAGTTGGCTCCCCCTCGGCAGTCTATGGACATATGCAGCTTTCCCTTCAGAAAGTAGTATAAGGCAATTTGACCACAATTCTGGACGTTGATGCTTTAACTTCATTAACTACGCCTTTTGTTATTTGGAGGCCGACCAGTGCCTAACCCCAAAGAACAGTACCACCAGCAATCAGAAATACATTTGGAGGATTGCAGCCACCTATTATACGATTTTTATAACTAATTTTTAGAGCTCATAATACAGCTGGCATAGGCCGGCTGCAACCGGAAGAAACTAAATCTGACCAAATTGCAATGAACGCAAGTCGGATGATCCAACAACATATTTCGGTAATTAGAAAGTTAGTTTTGTATGTTACAATCAAAATGCAAAAATCCAGTAGTGAATAGCTACTATTGGAAGTATGTGTACTATATTCAGACAGCTACAATCCAGTTGAGAATTTAATAACCTGTCAGGGGTGAACCTTGAGCACCTAAAACTCCAAGTGGGCTTTACTTCTACTCCCAATCCTCCCTCCAGCGCTTTCAGCTCAAATTCGCTTATAATCCTCGTTGGCTTGCTCTCAAAATTTCAAGAGCGTGTTTTTACCAACGCTCTGCATTTCATCATTAATTAGCATCAATACTTGCTAAGCCTATTTTGAAACTAAGTCAAACAAAAATTTGAACTAAATTGGCATAGCAAAATGTCAGGTGCGACCTCACTTTATGTCAAATTCTCCTTACTAACACTTAGGCAAGTTGGACTTTCATTGCATTCTTCAATATGGGAGCATTGTAGTAATTGGGATCGAATATACAAGTACACAAAAGTCCAATCTATAATATGTTTGTCTAAAATCATATATATGTAATTTATATATGTGCTGCATAGCGCTCTCAAATACAACACTTTTCAGAATTTGTCACTTTCCCACTCCGCTCCAGGTGACCTAGGAATGAATCCCAGCGGGTTTTCGCAAATAGAAGGGTCTATGTGTATCATCCACAAGTTGATGAAGATACTGAAGTCTTAAGGAACCATGTAGCCTCCAACAGTGCATGATTTTACGAGGGAATGAGGCACGAGGAGCAGGAGCATGGGGTGTATGCGCAGCATCTCTTTCATTACGGCGTACAAGTAGGGTAGTTTTGGGATGTGAGACTCTTCAACTAGGTTGTTTCTGCCAACTTCTGTCGCCAGTTCTTGTTGGGCCTTTCTCATCACGTCTGGTTTCTTCAGGACGTGTCTGTGCCTCCCACAACCGTATCCTGTAAATAGTAAAAAAGTAAATTGCAATGCATGACAATGAATCTTTTAATCCAAAGGCATTTAATCATATTTGAGGATCTTAGTATGGAAGACATTCAATTAGTATTACAACTTATCGAATGAGCAAATAATTTTGTATCGAGGTACTATTATAGGTAAATTTACAAGAATGAAAAAAACATGACGGTTGTTTAACAACGTAAAAGAATTGAAAGCGAGACGGAAAGAACATGTAACCATTCAAATCTTTTCTTGCTTGCTAGCTGAAATAGATAGCTGGAGAAAACAAACCCGTTTCTTGTCATTTCTGTTCTAAAAAAATCTAAATAAGGGATTATTATTATTATTGTCAAGGCACAAAATTAAAATGCAGTTACTGACAAGGAAAAAGACCAGATTAATTACTAAAGAGGTGTTTAAAGAAGTTTACTTTTTTTTAATTTTAATAAGGTAGAATATTGGAAGTGAGCCCTGCAAGTGACATGTGAGGACCCACTTACATGAGATGAGATGAGATAAGATCAGAAAATCTCTCATGTCTTACAAATGTAATGTTAGATTGGGTGAACTATACATACCTCTTGATTTTGTCAGAGAATGGGACAGTAAGGTGGATACAAGTGGGCAGTCTTTGTAATGTAACCGGGTGCTAAGAAACGAAAATCAATTAAAACTGCTAACAAAAGAAGATAAATTCACGTTGACCAAGTTCATGAAGGAAAAAATTGATCAAGGTAACAAAAAGCAGGTGCTAACAAAGAGAGTAAAGCGTCGCTGTAGCGACTTGGGCTATGCAAATCTCAGCCGGCCCAGCACAAAAGCTGCTGCGACGAAGAATACATTGAACTCATTCTTGTCATGGTGGATCTTCTCACTTCCATCCATATAAGTACTTTTTTAGAATTACATCAATTACATCCTATGAAGCACTGAAACGGGGACGAGACGAAACGGGAACGGGGACGCCGGAACGGCAATTTTCAGAAATTAGAGAGACGAAAGGCCGGGGGAACGGCAGAAATAACTACACACACACACACACACACTTGTATCAATCGATATACACACAAATGTATTCTAATGTAAATGATACATAAATACACACTAGACAAAATTGAAAAAGAAAAATTAAGATCAATACAAGGAGGACACATTTACTCTATAAATGTGTGGATGTACTTGAGAAATCAGAGTTCCATTAAGTCTTTGAGGTTTTTGGAAGTCTTGTAAGTCTCCAAATGTATTCTCTCCGTTCAAGTATAAGTGGCTAGGGTTTAAATTGGGTCGGGGATCCTGATAGGAGTAGTAATATATATCATATTTATTTATAAGTAGCATACCTTGTCTTTTTAAATTTATTAAAAGACACCCGCGTGTTATTTTATACCGAGGGACGTCTCCAAAATGTTCCGAAAAGGGAGAACGCGTCTCCGGGAAGTTCCTCGTAAGTTCCGTACACATTACTTTTACCGGAACGCCAGGCAGAGTTCGGGACGTTCCCGGAACGGGCACGTCACCCTACATGGAGTTCCCGTGCATCATAGATTACATCATATAGTTGAGTTCGACCCCAAGACCTCATGCAGGGGCTTCTAACGCTCTACCACTAATCTAACACCCATTTTCTCCATTTTAAGTACTTCGATAACTCTTGTAGTTACTCTTTCTTTTAGCTGATTAAGTACTTTCGATAACTCTTGTAGTTACTCTTTCTTTTAGCTGATTCTTGCACTACAATATTTTTATGCTTAAGCTGCTGTGACACTACTTTTTCATTTCTTCCCAAATTCTTTATTTTTGGGGGAAAATATATCCCAAATTCTTACCATTAACTGGAAGGCTCTTTTTCTGCACCTCATTCATTAGTCTGTCTCTCTACTAAACCATATTTCCAGCCATTGTCGGATTTCACATTTCAACTCTCCTCACCCTCTCTGTAAGTCATCTCTTCTTATCTCATCCAGAAACCAATTTAACCAAGCCTTTCCTTCTATTTCATTTTTACCCTGACAGAGAGGATACCATTTTCTTTAATTCATTGTTGAGGTGACGGGCAAATTCAACTTAAAAATCAGACTTGGGTCACAAAAAGTGGGTGAAGAGCAATCTATTAAGCCTCCACAGATTTAAGAACTCATCCCTCGACGGTTTTCTTGCCAAAAGTTCACTAAAACAGATAGGCCTAAACCTCAACAAACACAACGCGTGTTCAAATTGAATAGGACTTATACTTATATTTCACTCGTGAATAATTTACTGAGAATTGAGATAGTAAATTATTCAAGAGAGAAATACAAGTATAAGCCTGTTTCTTTCACTTTAGGCATGTTGGTTTCTGACCTTGGACCGACCCGCTCACATAAAAACCCAGACCGCTGAACCAAACCCGGAGTTTTACCAAGTTGACCCAGAACCGAATAGACCCGAGTTATACTGGTTTGGGTATGGATTAGAAGTTTAGAACTCAATACCCAATGGTTGACCAGGGACCCACAATCACTCTCGGCCTTCCCTTAATACATCTCTGCCTTCCACCTTCAGTTACAAATCTGTAACAAAATCAACAATTCTCTCTTATCTTATCATCGATTCAATTTCAATTTACAGATCTTTAATCATAACTCCCAACATTCTCGATCATCACCCCATACCCATCGCTTGATTCTCTCTCCCTCCCCTAATCTTTTCGATCTTTCTCAATTCTCTCTCTAATCGTGTCTCTCTCTACCTCCATTAGCAGCCCAACTCTCTCTTCCAACTCTTTCATTCACCACTGACCATTGGCTAACGTTTGTCCAATCACAGGTCGTAATCGGCTCCTGTGTAAATTGAGTCCTGTCCGATGTCATCTCCAGGAGATTTGGATGTACTAGATCATAACGGGTCTGGTCTAATTTTTAAATCTGACACTTCAATTTACGCATCAAATGAAACAGGCCTGTCATCAGTCCGGGATCGGGTAGAATCATAGTAGAACCAACCCAGATTTGAACAAATAGACCCAAACCAAACCGATCCATCAAGCTAGGGGACCAACAGTTCCAGAACTATCTTGAACCATCACGGTCTGGCTTTCAAATCTATCTGACACTTGAATTTGCGCATCAAATGAAAAGGCCTATCAAAGGGCCAGGATCAGGTATACCCGCAGTGTAACCGACGAAGAACCAAACAATACAGACCTGAACCAAACCTGAACCGTCAAGCTAGGGAACGGACGGTTGAGTATAATAGTAAATGTGTTAGATTATTTGGAAATTAACAGTTGTGAATAATTTCAGTTATCTAATATGGATTAATACCTTTAGACTCGCCGTTAAAACTAGTCGATATAATTACAACTATAGTCTGCAGGTGTAAGAGCATCTCCAGTACTGTAATGCAAAATTGAGGCAAACTATAAATGAAATCGATGTTTTGCATTTTGTTTGCACAAAGTTGAGAACTTTGCCGCAATAGTGTTATCTAAGAATTAGGCAAATATGTTAGCTATATCTTTACAATATTAAGTTTACATGTAATAATTTTTAATAAATCATTTTAATTACCCAAAATACTTGCGTCGATGACTTGAAAATCAGGAAATAATTTAGCCTAAAAAAAAAGAGACCCACGTTCAACAAAAATGGCAAGACAAATCTGATCGCCAAGTTTGGAAGTGTTTGCCTATTTTGTATTTGCATAACAAAATGCCCAATCTATTGGACTTCTAATTTTACCGAACTTCTTTATATTTTACCTAAAAAAACTAATTTGCCTAATCTACTGGAGATGCTCTAACCAGGCAAGCTCATATGGCCTTTCAATGAAAAGCGGCTCCCTAACATTAGGCTACCAAATGTATTCAGGTCATATATATCCTGTACGGGCAAAGATTTGTGAATTTTATAATAAGGTATGAATTAACTTCATCATTTTTGTTGTTAGACTGTACGGATGGGCGAAGTGAACATGATGACCTATACTTATTCCCTCATACAGCAAAGAAGTCCTACTTGAGCTATTATTTTAAACTCTATCTAGGTGCGAGCGGAAAGGAACTACCAATTCTCAACCATTTTAACTTGCGCTGATTGTATGAAAAGTACTTACTATATACACAGTTCCCAAGCTAATGGAGTTGAACAAGCTTCAATTTATATGCATTGAAGTCACAGATATAAAGAAGCAGGAAAAAGCTCGTTGAGTTTGGAGTTAGAAAAGAACACTGTGAATTTTAAGCAAAAGATAGGGGGCCAAATAGCTCCAGGAATCGTTTGAGATTCCATCACTCAACGAGGTTCTCTTGAGGAAGTTAGCAAGACAGTCGTTCCTCTTCTTTCTAGAAGTAAAAGATACACAAAAAAGTGTCAAGACACTTTTATCACAAATTTATGCATTACTCTATACAAGACTAGAAATAGTATCGGAATCTCAGAGTACCTCCACATGAGCATTAAATTTTTACCCAATTTTTAATGCATCCATTACATTTCATTCGATCAAGAAGCAACACTTGAGGAACGAAAACTTCTCACTTAAGAAAGAGTAAGCATACAACAGCATGGAGTGGAATTTCTAAAGCAGATGATGCTTAGATTGGACTTCTGTCAGTTTCACAGGCATATTAGAGAGAGATTGTATATCCTCAGTTCATTTTCTTTACTTTTCATTGGGAGTACACATGCTTCGATTTTTGGAGTCAGTGTGAAGACAAGGTGATCATGTATCTCCTTGTTCTTTGTGTAAAAAGCTTAACTTGTTTAATAAATAGTTTCCAGAATAGAGGAAGTATCCAGTATATAAAGGTCATCTGGGTGTCATGAGTATTTTTTGTTTGTGATGTAGAAATTGATTTTCGACAGGTCTATTCCCCACAAACAAGTTGCTCTCCCTAATATTCTGAACTTTCATTCAGGTCCCTGAGGTAGACATGTTAGTCTGGAAAAGTCTACTTTATCATTCATTCTATGTGTATCATTGCTGCCCAGAGACGACTTGAGAGAGATTGGAACTCTCTGGAAAAATATCTTGGTTTTCCAACAATGACGGATATGAACAAGAAGAAAACCTTCAGTCTTTTGACTGACTCAGCAGTCAGCACCAATAAAACTATAAAAATTGGAATAGGAGAAGTTCAATCATGGCAAAACCTTTTCTCAAGTTGATGACTCAATCATCGTAGCATGTTTGTCATGTCACACTTTAAGATTCCCTCCCATTGGTGTAATGAAGTTCATTCAATGATGTCGAGATTTCGGGTGGGTAATGGGTATTACCAGTGGAAAATTCCCGGCTGTCATGGGATAATTTCACCTCTTGAAGAAAATGGTGGCTCGGGTGTAGAAATGTGTGTACAGTCAGCCGGGCTATGTTGCCTAAACGGTGTTTGGGACTTGTTCCTAATCCAGATCGTCCAGTAATGTTTTCTAACTGCTGATCCGATAAATGGAACTGTACAACAGACTACTATGTGTGGAGAAGCTTTCTCTGTGTTATTTCTGCTTCTCAAAGGCTTGAGTTGGAAACAGGTTAAGAACCAATCAACTCCCAAGGTCTGCAACTCCAAAGTAACCAGTGGGCGAAGGTAAGCGGGTGTGCTCTGCTGTAACGGCACAAGATAAAGCTCGCTGGCAATTTACACCTTTGCCCGAGTGCATGACGCCAACGGATACCATCGCTTGGCTGGTTCGAAATGAACAGGGGCTAAGACACACAGATACGTGTGTCGGATACAATACACAAACAGACACTGAATACACCATTTTTCTAAAATATGAGGATACGGACACGGCAGGGATACGCCAACATTATTAGACTTTTTCATATATCGATATGTATTTTTGAATTTTTATAATAATAGATCACAAAAAATTGGTTCGAACTTCTTTAATATTTATAGGTTAAATATCACAGAAAAGCAAAGAATAAGTATAAGAATGAGAAGGGAAAGAGGAGTAGCTTCCGCGTGTTCGATTTTGACGGATTGTGTCTGTGAAATCCCTTGAAATTGTCGCAGGTGAGGGCTTAAAACCTGGATTGAACTGTTTGTTCAAAAGGTCAGCCTTTTCATATTTTGAGCCCCCAATTAATCATATTATATCTATTTTAGCCTAATTATATTTTAACCATTTGAAGTTACAATATATCATAGAAAAAACCCGAGTGAAAGACTAATAAACACAAAGGAGTCACTGCCGTGTCTCATTATGTGTCCCTCATGTGTCCAGTCTAATAAAATCTCTAAAATACTCAAACACGACAGTTGGAATGTCTGACACGTATTTTGGAGTGTCATACGAGTGTCCGACAAGGATACGACCCCGATTTTGGAGTGTCCATGCTTCCTAGAACAGGGGTAATTGGGCTCTGAAGGCGTAATCTGCTGAGGGACTATCTCAATTGAGTGTTGCAGCTATGGTGGAGACAAAGTAGAGAAAATGTGGGAGGCTAGCTGCAAGAAGGAAGTACAAGAACTGGTTGCTGGTTGTGGTACACGCACTGTGGAGAACTTGGAACGACGAGACCGGTACGGCTGCAATACTCTCAATCACTTCTACCAACCAGAAGTCAATGTAACCAATCGTTAATAGCTGAAAAACAATCTGAATATTTGTAGAGATGCAAAGATAAGAAATGAACCCAAACATCAATAAAGATCTCCAACTTAATCTCTTGTTTCTACACATATACTTAGTCTGTTTTATTGGTACACGTTTCTGGAGTCATGTTGTATGCTGGTTTTGGTCCTATCATGGGAATCAGTAAGGAAAAGGCTACAGTTCTAGGAGCAGGTTTGGCAGGCGACTATGATCAGTAGTTTTACACTTTTACTTAGACGCCTAAGCAACCATTTTCGTGGGTCAATCAGCCATGACCTATATAGCTTACAGGCAACAGTCAGTATATCATACAGATATAGAAAGTGATATTAGCTTTTATTTGACTTTGATGATAACATGCGACATCTAACTTCCAGACAGGAGCAAGCAGGAACGAATACAACAAACAAGTATAGATATCATAACATAGCAGTTCAGACAACTTACATAATGAGATCCTTGGTATGATGAAGAGAAGATGAACCCCAAGTTCAATCAGCAGGTTTTCACATTTCGGGCCACATGATCTTCGAAAAATACAAGCCAAGATGCCTCCAAGTAAGCAATCAACCCTGGAACATATGAAATAATCAAACAGGGCATCATCAACTGGATCCTCCAAGCTTGAACTGCAATCATTTTGTTGACCCCTAATGTAATGTCCTTTCTTTCAGCGTAGCTTCACTTCCTTTGAGCACAACTAGCCAGCAACCAACTAGGTGGATTGTGCTTAGCCCTCCAAAGAACCAATGAATATATAAAGTAAAACTCATGGGCCCCATTACTTACAAATCCAGAGGCTGTTGCTGCGAAACCGTTCATTTCACCACAAAACCTGATCTTACTGTGTTCCAATTATGTTCTCCTTTCTTCTGGTTCTTCAAGTTCTTCAATCTATTTGACAACTTCCTACTTCATGTAGTCATAGCCAAAACGGAAAGATGACCTTATATTAGTATGTTCTCCGATTGTTTAATCAAGGGAATAAGGGATACATATCTTCTTTTGGCTTCCTAAACTTATTCACAAGTTTAAGGACTAACTCTTCACTCAAGGGGAAAATCATCCAGCCAAGAATTGATCATGAGAGCAGGCGATGACTCAGACTCAGTGGGCCACGTTGTACTAACATCTATGTCGTCATACAAGATAGGCTTATGTTTCCCATCCATGCTTTTGACAATTTCTTGCAACCAAAGATTACAGTGCACAAAAAGCAGATCACCACACTTATCCAGCTGAGAAGTGTTGCTTTTCTCGGTATATACAGCCTCAAAGGACCTCCAGTTCCATCTACACCAGTGAGAGCTACAAGGTTGACTCAAGATCCTTATCGCAGCTCGTTGCAGTGTAGGAATTTCGTAACCATAACCAGCCCACCAATCACCTACGGGTACAACAATTGCGAATAACTGAGAACACGTTTCGAGAGTAGTTTCTTTTGGACGCTGAATTTGAGCAGGAAAAGGAAGAGAAATGGAAATTCTCAATCATCCATGGCATGCATACAGACAACACAGGGACAAAATAATTGTTTCTTTTTATTATTAATTTCACCGAGCTAGCAGCTAGCGGCTTTTAGACCAAAGTGAACTACGGAAGAAACCCTTCCCCGATGATCGGAGAGTTTAGGAAAGTGGGAATCATTAGTGAGAGAAGAAATGCTCGCATAAATCCCCCAATTCTCTCCTCCTTCCTGAAGTAACACCAACCCCATGGTAAAGTGAGTTCGAACTCGCTATCAAGCTTTCACTTCTATTAAGATATTTTACTTTTTAGATAAATCAAGGGCATGGCTTTGGAAAAAACCTACTGATCTTTCAGGGAATGTTTTCCTTTGCCTATTTCTTTCAAACTTTATTACCCTCTCGAAATCGAGTTTACACAAAAATCATAGGGAAGGAAAATGGTCCAGGAAAGATAAAACGGATAGAAATAACATCTTCCTCTGTAGAACATTTAAATGGACCTGAGCATATCATAGGTACCACAGGGCGTGTTTGATATACCAGTTTTAAGATATTGCATTTCTGATCCCGTTGTTTAATTTCTTAAGAGTGTAATTTATTTTTCCCTTGCGTCAACCAAGATATAAGTTCTGCTTTTAAGTTTTTTATTATAAAGGATTTGAAGTCATCAATTGTGATAATTTATAAATCATTTATAGGCTTCAGGTTATAGTTGCTCCATCTACTTGCACAATCATGTCACAGAAACTGATCTAGCATAGGCTCATTTGTTTTTGTGTTAATTTGCTGCCCAATTTTAAGATTCAGCGATTATTTTTTCCTTTCTCCATTATGAATTCAACTCTTCAGTTATTCAATCTTTACTTTTCTTTCCACACCTTGTTGGGTTCACTAGTACCTCTGTTGATTTTCGAGACCCGGGCTTCCCTGTAAACTAACTCTTTTAACGTACCATGTTTTTTGGTCAGTTTAGTTTATGAGTTGCATGATTCAAGCTGAGTTTTCTAATAGGTAGTCAATATTTTTTGGAGAAAGGTAATCACAATTTTCATAAAACTGAAAGAAAATGTTTCCATAGGAACTGATAGGTCATACTATCATAAACGACAATGCAAAACAATAACCAGCCTCAATAAAAACAAACTAAACCAGAATCGAGGAAACCCAGCAGATGACCGATCGAACCAAGGGAAAGTGAGCGAACTTTGATTTCGTTAGAGTAATTTTCCTGGAAACGACATGATTTACAGATTTATGATCATTGAGAAAAATCATACTAATAAATTACTAATGAAATTGACAATCCCTCAAATACATATATATAACAAATTATTATAACGAACCAACTGATGTGTACTTGAAGGCAAGAAACTGTAAAATAAGGTTTGACCGCTTTTAAAGAGAATACTGCACAAGTTTGATACATGGTAGTCTTTATGAAGCATAGCGACATACGTACCTGGGGAATTCAATGTCCTTCCCATTATTGCAAAATCAGTTCCCAGGGCACCTTGACCATTTATGTACATCGGATGTTCTTTGGTTATTTCTATCTTGTCCTTGTCCTCAATGGCCATTTTCATCATCGCTTCTTGAAATCCATTCCTCATTCTCGAATCAGCTTTATAGTGCATGCTATAAAAGATGGAAGGGTTCAGAAATGCCGCTGCAGCATGTAATGGAGAGTGTAGTATATTCCATCTCCTATCAATTATTTCCCAAATTGGAATAAACTTCTCATCAACCCCCTCATAGAATGCTTTGATGGTGATTTTCGCCCTCTCCGTCGCCTCAAATATATAACCCATAGCAGGCATGTCCCCATCTACCATCCTCAGGATTTTAACTAGCGGCTCAGAAACACTCACAGCATCATGTGCAGACTTCCAAAATTTCTCCGAATGCAACAGAGATGTTATAGCTCGTTCTTCAGAGCATTGAGTATAGGATAAAGTTAGCCAATCAACATGAGAAAACATGTGCTTCAAATTATCCTCCTGAATCACAATGGCCCTCAAGGAGAGGAAAGCGCTGACAAACTTCGTAATTTTAGGCCTAACCAGATCTTTTCCCCCCGTGAACTTCCTCGTCATGTTTATAATTTCTGGATGACTGTATAGGTATCCTGTGATGGCATTTGCCTCTTTCAAAACTTCACGAACCCAATCTAAATTGCTGAAATCTTCCAACATTTTATTAACACAACGTGAAGCACATGGAGACCAGAATAACGAAGGATATTTAGCCATAAGAAGCCTGCCCACATAAAGATAGCTAACAGTACTGTCTGTTATTATCTGAACAACGTTTTCTGCGCCCACCTCTACTACAACAGATTCAAGCAGCTCAAACAAGTAATGAGCATCATCTTCATGGCCAGATACATCAACAGACTTGAGAAAAAATGTACCTTTGGGACATGTTGCTGAAAACACTATGATGGATTTGGTCCTTCTATCATCAGACCAACTATCACACAAAATGGTGCAACCAGTATCCCTCCACTCATCTCTTAGTTTCTGGTAACGATCGGTTATATCTCCTTTCACTTTTTCTAAGAGGGTAGACCTAAGCGTTTCAGAACCTGGTGCTTCATACCCCACCCCGCACTCTGTCACTGCATCAACCATATCTTGGTAATACATGGATTTAGCTGCACTAAAAGGAATGGAATTGTGAAAGAAAAACATAGCAATCTTCCTGTCAGCATTATCCTGCTTTTTCTTCTGAGGATCATCAGTAGCTGGATGTGGAGTCGGAGAAGTATGAGGGATTAACACAGATGGGCTTGTGCTCGAGCCATGATTGGGATGCACATCATCACTAGCAGAGGAAGTTTCTTGCACACCATTCACTGCTGGATCCACTTTTTGTTTCTTTGAAGCTTTCAGTTTCTTGGGGACATTTAACATAGCTTGTATCTGGTCACGCACATCATCTGGAACTTTAGCGCAGGGAACAATGTCTTTGTTTCTAATTTGAGCTAAATGAAACTTGATCCTATATACTCCTCCACTGAACTCCCTCTGACAATAATTACACCTAACTTTCTGTCTTGTTGCATCGACAAGATTACAGTACTCCCAGCAGGCGTCTCTTCCCCTAACCATTTAGTTGGACCAAGAAGTATGTTTAACAGTATTTCTCACATTTCCCTACTAAATAGAGACCAGAAACATTTCAGTAAATTTAGTATATTTCAAATTTGGAATGCATCAAATTTAATGACTTTTACAATGCTGATAAAACAGCGTACCGGCCCAAGAGTACCACATGAAGTGCAAAGCAGATGATTTCAATCCCATTGACATTTTAGAGCGGGAAATATCACAAGCGTAGTGGTGACAGTCTCTGAATCTGCGCAAAGCTGAAAATTATAATTATGTGACCGTTCGATCCTTGCATGAAATATACTCTTCTTTGGTGGAAAAACTGGCTGTCTGGGTGACTCCAACAAAAGGAAGGTTACTGATTTGTTGATAAAATAGATTTGTACCATAGATAACAACTACTTCTCATTCTGGAAAGTGGCAGTAATTTTTAGCCAGTCCTGTAACGGAACTAAAGTTGGATTTTCGTAACCATTTCTCTAGAAACAAGAGCCTCTGCCTAAATCTTCTGTGGGTTATAAGCCATTTGATTCCCGAAAATTGGCATTACTCTTTTTCATTTAGTTCGTCACACGATACATAAGTTCCAAAAACTATATTCAATGCAATAGGCCATTTGATTCCACTCTAGAACAAACTTCCACAAACAAACATATACTAACTTCAGCCACCAAGTTGCCAAAATTTCAAGAAAACAAACATCAATTTCATTTTCCAGTGATTCACAGATGCAACACATAGCACAAGTACTATTTTATTTTGCAGTTTAGTTTCTATTTGACTGTTATATGTGTACCACACTGCTGAACCACTAATCCTTTTCCAACATAAGTGTGACGTAATTCTCAAATAATTTCCCCAACTTGTCTGGTTAGTAGACAGAGAACCCCTAAAATTAGAACATTAGAACAGCATTGTGATTTCCAACATAAGTGTAACTGAAAATATCAAAGACTTGAAAACCCAAAATTCAGAAACCAAACATCATACCATGTCAAATCTTCAGATAATTCAAAGCAACGATGCCTTCAGAGAGAGAGAAATTATTAGTTTGCGTGGTGGAGGAAAGCGGCTGGGAACCGGACGCGGCGGAGAAATGAGATCGGCGGTGAGAGATCCGAGGAAATGAAAACCACGGAGTCGTATTAATCGGCCTCTCCTCGTCTAGGGGTTGCCGAGGACGACGACAACGAATGCGGAAATACGTCTTTGCCCTCACATGACTCTTCCGTGGCACATCGACTTCTATTTCATTTTTCGATGAGAGATGTTACTGTTTCCATCATATTTACAAAGTCTATATACAATCATACCAAATATTTCATCAAAAAAAAAAAAATACAATCACACCAAATAGATTTGACAAAAAGTAAATAAATAACTATCACTATGTGCCGGCTCTTTCTTCCTAATTTGATTTTTTATCACTATTCATTTTCACTGAGTCACTTTGAGCCGATACTTTGCATAGCAAAATGATGCACTTTTTTATAATCTTTTCAGTTTTCATGGTGTTGTAGAATAAAAGTTGCTCTGTATTACAGTGAAAAAAATTATCAAAACCACATTGTTTTACTATTTATATCACCCCGGTCAATGTGAGCGAGATACGAGTTAAAAAGTCAACTTGGAAAGAGAGACCTTGGAAGGAATGGTAGCCCTTAGTTATTCCCACAGTATTGTTCACTGCACCGCCACGTCATTCCAAATTAGCACTTAGTTATTTCTTTTTTAGTTTGGAATGGTTTGGAATGCCGTGGCGGTGCAGTGAAAAATATTGTGGGAATGCTATTGTAAATTTTAGATAATATCTTATTTGGTAAATATTACGTAAAAAATGCAGTGAAATACATATATAGTATTTTTTATTTGGTAAAATCAACTGTGAAGTTATTGTGGGAGGGTAAAATTAATGTGAGTTCTCTAAATTCTTTTTCTCGATGTCATGGAGATATAAAACCATTTCCCAACAATTGTTAATGGTGAGTGATGCATTCGATTCAATCCGAGTGATCCAAAATGTTAATATCAATGCCTTGTTTGCGTAAGGGATATGAAAGGGGAAAAGATTTGATATCCCATGCCTTTTTATATCGGGTTTTTAAATAAGGGGATTTTGAGGGGATACAAAATTCCACCTTATTCCCACTTCCAAATTTTATCTTCTTTTTCCTACAGTTGCATTGTATACATATCATATTGCTACATTGTCTCCTTCTTGAGTCATTTCGAGTCAAGCTGGCTTTGGGTCGGTAATAATATAATCGGAAGAGCATTTGGAGTTTGCTCGGGACCAACAAATGTCTAGTATGAGAGTATTTGATAACTCTTGGGTAGGAGATATAAGTTAGGCTTAATTTGGACGTTTTGTGTGAATTTTTGTGTGTTTCGAGACCGTTTGAGCCTTGGGAGCCTTGGTATTGTTCATGATATGAATTTGAGCTGTTTTGGAAATAAAGAGCACTTTGGCAGTTGTTCATGTATATTTGGATATGATCGCGGGGTATTGTTTGTGTTGTTTTAATGGGAACACGCCGGTGAGATCCTTGGAATTGTGCATAAATGCTTGGCAAAGAAGCACAAAGGAGTTGGAAAAGAAGATTGTGAACATGTTGTACGCGTCCAAAAGCAGCTCAGGTGCGTTCAAACAGATCCAGAGAGCAAAATGAAAGACTGGAGAGAAAAGGAGTGGCCTTGCCTGCTCAAATGCATGCAAGGCTGCATTCAAACGGAGCCTGAGACCAGACAGACATCACGAGGAGAACTGCATGCGTCCAAACGCAGGAATGCTGCGTTCAAACACAACAAAAGGAGGAAGGCGCAAGAAAATGGCTAAGGCATAAAGGCAGAGTGCATTGCATGTGTTCAAACGCAGGTGTGGCTATGTTCAAATCTTGGCATAGAGGACAAGATGGAGATTGTGGCTAAGAAAGAAAAGTTCAATGCACTGGTTTCGCTCAAACGCAGGGCTCTGCGTTCAAACGCAACCCAAGGGAAAAGGTTCAAAATTTAAGGTATCTTTTTGGAAACAGAGCACAATGCCTGCATTCAAAGGCAGGGGCTCTACGTTCAAATGCAGCCCAAGAAGAAACAGCATGACAACCAGTTTAGGGCAATTTTGTAATTTTGACAAAGTAACATGGAGATCGTGCCAATTTAAATAGAGACTCGACCTAGCAGTTGAAGGATCATCAATTCACGTTGGAGGCACACGTGTAGCTTAAGAGCAAGAAGCTTCAACCCGGATAGAGAGGATTGCAGGAATCTTTGAGTGTTTAAACATTCTTCTCATATTTTCTCTTATCAAATTAAAAACCATAATACTTTGACAGTTTTTAATAAGAGTAGCTAAACCTTTTACCTAGAATCCTCGGTGTACTAAAGGCTTGAAGTTTGAACTTTCCATACTTTTAGTTATGGATTCATGATTCTATCTTAATGCAATTTGATTTAGACATATTTTTCTATCTTGATGCTTCATATTATTTATGGATGGAGTAATTAACTGGAAGTATTGCATATCTGATTTTGGTGCGCGATAGAGACCTAAAACAAATTAGGACAACATATATAATTTTATTCCTGTATCACGATGGACTTCGAAGTGATGTGTTAGGAATAACATGAAGCGTATGAAAGCCTATTATAGGAATTGAGTGAGACTGAGAGGATATCACAATTCCCCATCAGAGTAGAACAAAACTGTCGGTAGTGGTGGACCGAGACGACCCGATATTGGCACGAATGTAGTAGTGTGTGAGATCGAGAGGAGATCACATTCACCAATAATGTGGTATAGCTAGAATATAAAACTGCGTGTTCTGTACAGTTTTTGAAGAAATCATTTTCCTTTGAGGATCCTTTAGATGGCTAGTCTTAAAAACATTTTTGTACATCAACTCAAGAAAGTACATAAATATTGTCTTATTAATTAATTATTTTCAGTTAGTAAGATCATAGAATTAAATCAAACCAATTCCTACTTTTTTTTTTTAATATTTTGCTCTCACAATCAACTTCTGATTAGTAGTAAACCATAATTATGTCCCTGTGGTTTCGACCACCTGAGTACCTAAATACTAAATATAACTACTTGATCGTATACTTGCGTCAGAACGTAAGAAAAATGGCTATCAATTTTTTTGCGCCTTTTTCGGGGACAGTAGTTTATTGCTTAATCAAAATTATTTCTGGGAGTTGTTATTTTTTTAGCTTATTTAATATTATCTCACTATTTTTTGAATTTCATGCTTTTCAGGCTCTTTCTAGTGTATGGACATGTCTCATCGTGAACTTGTTCCCCCCCATTAGAAGACCCCAAGAAGTTATTCACAGTTTGGAGAAAAAATCAGACAAACTAAAAATGATTGCCAAAACTCCACCGAGGCAGCTCACTCCTGAGCAGCAGCGAGAAGTTGATATGAATCCAGTAGCGAAAAGATATTTGAATCCTCGTCTGCGTAGAATAATGCATACAAGCCTTACAACAATTCCGAGAAATCGGTGGTAGAGAAGTTTCATACCACCCACCATGAACATGAGCCAGCCATTGTGGTCTCACCAATCGATGCAGTACACTTTGAATTGAAGCTATATACCATTGAAACCATTCAGGGTCAGTTCATGTTCTTAGGTGGAGCATATGAGGACCCAAATACTTTGATTGGTAAGTTTCAAGTTTTTTGTGAAAATATCAAGTACCAGGGAGTAACCACTGAAACATTGAAAATGTTATTTGCCTACTGCTTGAAGGGGATTGAAAAGGGGTACTTGACTCGAGACCATCTGAAAGACAATAATGTAGGTAGTAAAACATGATCAATACTCTAAGGGGGGGGGGGGTTGAATAGAGTATGGCAACTTTTTTGCAACTTGTGTTGCAAGAGTGGTTTCAAAGAAGTTTATAGAAATCAGTGAGTATTTCAAGACCTTGAAATAAGTTTCAAGTCCTTGGAATCAAAACAGATAAGAAAGAAAAATCTGAGAGTTTTCAAGGCCTTGAAAAGCCTTTCGAACCCTTGAGCTGAAAACATGTTTTGTGCTGCAGATAGCCTAAGTATAGAACAACAAAATAAATTCTAGAGACACATAGATTTATAGAGTTCAGTCCACTTGGACCTACGTATCTACCTCAAGGATTTGTATCCTGTAGGATTTTCAACTCAATTCTTATTAATCAAAAGCTAAGCCCTAGATATCAAGCACAGAGAGTTCACTTACTCTGTTACAGCTTGTGATTCTCACTAACCTATCTAGTACCTGCTCTAGCTAACTGATTCAACAAGAATTCTCTACTGTTCACTTGAACAGCTCACGAGAATAAGATGTAGCAAGTATTATATAAATGATATACAAATATAGACCAGAAAGAAGAACATTGAGAACCGATGAAGCAGTTGAATGTGCAGTGATCTTCTGAGGAATGGATTGAGCGAATTGAATCTCCTTCTGTGTTGTTTGTCAATCCTGAGAATGTTCTGAGTCTCTTTGTTCGTGTGTCTCTGAAAATCTTCAATCATTCCCTCATATGCTGCTTGTTTGAATAAAAGATCTTTAAGATCTTCTCATAACAAACTTTCCTAAAAATTAGCTGCAAATCTTGACTTGTCTAACAGCTCTTCGCAACAGCTAGTTTCTTAATATCTTCAAAGATATTGACTTGATCTTGTAGCTGAGTATGTTCGGAAGGTCCATACATTTTGCATAATCACAGAATCAATTTACCAATCCATTTTCCTTTTTTGCAAGAACATAGTTTAAGCAAGTGACCCTGCAAAATAGGTAATAAATTTTCCCTGCAAGAAACTTGTTCAAACAGATGGATTAACAACAGTTTATAGCTTCAAAATAATTTGTCTTTCATCATCAAAATACATATAATCAAGCATAGAGCATTGGGAATTAGATCAGGAACATAAGCTCCCCCTAAGTTCATGTTGTATACTGCACTGTTTGTTTCAAACCTTTGAAAACAGTTTCAAGGCCTTGAAACAGCCAGGCATTTAAAACGGGCTGAACTTACAATCTCCCCCTTGATGAAAGACTAAACCACAGTCTTTTTAAGAACCGAGTCTTTGCAAAAAAATATGTATTTAATCATAGCAAAGTAATCATGAAGATAAATTGTAACACAAAATATCGAAATAATCCAACTTATTAAGAAAAAAAAGTGTAAATCCTACAGATCTAAACTAGATCTCTAAGCAAGTCTAAATAGTACCAAATAACTAATAAACCTAGATCTCTAAGCAAATCCTACTTTTTCTCCCCCTTTTTGACTTTCATCAAAAAAGATTGAGAAAATGTTGGATCAAAGTTCGGAAAACTAAAAGAAAAAAAAATAGAAGTTTGAAATAATAATTTTTCAAGAATTTGAAAAGGAGTTCAAGGTATTGAAAAAGATAGAAAGAAGAGGCAAGAATTAGGGGGTTGGGTGATCATATCCCTTTGGATCTGCATCTTCTTCTCCACTGCCTTCTTCATCATCTTTCTGTTCTTCTTCTTGAGCAACTTTATCACAAGTATCACCAACCACCTCATCATAAAAAAGATGTGCCTCAGTCACTATCTTTGGAATGGTTGTCTTCTGTTTCTTTTTCTTGAGATCTTTGATCAACATTCTTGTGTCTGGACTTTCAGCATCATCTTGTTCATGTTTTTTATCACATTGTTCTTGAACTACTTGTTTCCCTTTGTCCACCACCCCTGCAGCTTCATCCTTAGTAGTATGCTCACTGAGTAATTCATTGGTTTAACCAGCCTTCTCGGATCCTTCTGCAGCCTGAGAAATTTCCTCTTCCACATGGATCACATTGATGCTTTTGAAGATGCTTTCAACCATATACCTAACTTGCTTGAACTCAGTGCCAAAATCATACTGATTTTTCTTCAATTCATCCATATCCTTCTCTAGAACATCAAGTGTAATACCCTTGTATTTTATTAGGGCATTTAGTATATTATTCTGGAGTTTGGGGTTATTATTATTCTTTCCTAATCGGTGGGGTGTGTAAGTGTAGTTTCATAAAACTAGATGAGGGGTTAAAGTGTCATTTCTCAAACTTTGGTGTAAACCCACTCACCACTCTTGTCTCTCTCTAACCGATCGGAAAACAAACCCAGCGCTTCCCCTGCTTCTCCCTCAACGTTCACCACCTCCTCTCCCACTTCTCCTCACACGATCTCCCTCAACTCCACACACTGTCAACATAAATCAGCCTCTCTTCCCTCTCGGTCGTTCACTCTCACTCTCACCTTCAACTCTGTTTTGCCGAAGAAAACAAACCAAGAAAACTTGCTCTGTTTTCCCCCAGAGAACTTGCTCTGTTTTCCCCAAATCACCGTCGGACGATGCCACCACCACTGCTCCCTGTTTCTACCGACGACTCAGCGCCGCCCATATCGACATCTCCCTCTCTTCTTACCGGCGAACCAACAAGGAGAAACAGAGCCTTCGGTTTGCTCTGTTTCTGCGCTGAAGTTGATTGCCAAGGAAGGAAGGTTAAATGTCTCAGCTGCGGCAGGCTGGGCCATCGCAGGTATGAGTACCGATCAAGGCCCAACAACAACAATGGAGGTTATGGAGGCAACAATGTGAACCGCCAAGGAGGAAATGGTGAGTACAAACGTGGAGGTAACTACTACAACGGTGGTAATCAATATGGCGAGAACTAACAAAATGATCAGCAAGGTGGAGGTTACCGCAGTGGAAACAATGGAGGTTACAACCAGGGCAGGAACAACAACAGCAGTGGAGGTGGCTACAACAGGGGAAATAATTGGCAAGGTGGGAATGGTCAAAATAACCGAACCCAAGGAGGCAGTGTCGCATCAGCAACAACAATAGCTGCTCTTACAGCACCAACAACTACAGCAACAGCTGCCATAACTAATAGCGCCACGGGAACTATCAATGTCATGAACCCGACTCAAGCGGAACATGCCAATATAGCAACTGGTACATCCCTAACCATCTCACCCCAGTATTATTTTACCTGATTCAGGAGCATTGTTCCTCTCTATCTCGTCACCTTATGTTAATGGCCTAGGATTACTTACTCCTATCTCGCCTATCTATCTTGACTTTATTTGACCCGTGACACCCTATACCGTGGACTTATACTAGCTAACCTAGATCCAAGGCTACCATCATACTTGGTTTAGTGATGTAGGAAACCCTGACATCGAGTGTAACTTGAGTGACGGGGACGTCACTCTCTTTTAAGGGGAATGTGATGAAACACCCCATATGTTGTTCACTTGTTTGGTATGACCTTTGCATTTTTCTTGTGCATTAGAAATTGTATCCTTTTATCGTGCATGTAGACATATTGTTATTTTCGTGGATTTATTGTTTTACGCTTCGAGTACGAAGCGTTGTTTTAAGGGGAAGGTGATGTAATACCCCTGTATTTTATTAGGGCATTTAGTATATTATTCTGGAGTTTGGGGTTATTATTATTCTTTCCTAATCGGAGGGGTGTGTAAGTGTAGTTTCATAAAAATAGATGAGGGGGTTAAAGTGTCATTTATCAAACTTCGGTGTAAACCCACTCACCATTCTTGTCTCTCTCTAACCGATCGGACCGATCAGAAAATAAACCTTGCGCTTCCCCCCTTCTCCCTCAACGTTCACCACCTCCTTTCCAACTTCTCCTCACACGATCTCCCTCAACTCCACACACTGTCAACATAAATCAGCCTCTCTTCCCACTCAGTCGTCCTTCACTCTCACTCTCACCCTCACCTCTGTTTTGCCGAAAAAAACAAACCCAGAGAACTTGCTCTGTTTCCCCCCAGAGAACTTGCTCTTCTTTCCCCAAATCACCGTCGGACGCTACCACCACCACTGCTCCATGTTTTTACCGACGACTCAGCGCCGCCCAGATCGACATCTCCCTCTCTTCTTACCGGCGAACCAGCAAGGAGCAACAGAGCCTTCGGTTTGCTCTGTTTCTGCGCTGACCCGAATTCCAGACGCCGGAACCAGGTCAACCTCCGGCCATTCTTCTTCGTCCCTTCAGATTTTCGACCGTTGTCTCCAACTCGTCCAGGCGACCCGAAGACCGCAGTAGCAGCAGCAACTCTCAAATCGCCGCCGCACATCTCATCTTCGCCATTCTCCAATCGGTAACCAAAGCTCCAATTTTAATTCTGTTTTTTCATGATTCTTGTTTCCAATCGTATCCATACGGTGTCCTAAGCATGTTTGAATATCTGCGTGTGTGGTGAAAGCTCAAGTCTTAGTATATTGGAGAAGAAGGTGCAATTGAAAAGGTTCAATTGTTTTGGTGGTCATTCTGTCCATTTTGAAACTGTTGGGGGCGGTAGTCGTACTTTCAGAAACTTTGGGGGGAGGCCTAGATGTTAGCTAGAAACTGTTTAGTTTCATTTAACTACTATATATCTATAACTGCCATTTTCTTATTAATACTACTTACAATTAATTAGTTTCTTTCAATATGAAAATGAATATAAGTTTGTCTAGTATAATTTATAAGAAGAGTTTTATTAATAAAAATAAATAGTTGTTGCTAAATAAAATTGTGTTTCTTACTATCTAGATAACTTTATATTATGAGTTTATTTCAAGATTTCTCTTTATGAAATATATATGGTTTACAATTAGATATTTAATCTTTAATAAGTAAATTTAACTTTTCTTTAATACCACAATCATTTTTTAATATGATACTCTTTTCTAAATAACTATTTGTAAATAGCTTTTTAAGTGTATTATTAAATAGTGTAGGTCTCACTTTTAATTGTTTAGTTTATTTACTTTCTTTATACCATAACTTTATAATATTTCTGAAAATTGGATTGGCGTAAATAGGATTGGGGATAAAAATTGAGTTGCGAACTTGTTGGGGGGGGGGGGGATTTTAGACTGCTTGTGCACATAGGGCCTGATTGCATTAGTTGTATGAGATTGGTTGTGTAATAATGCTAGAATTACGTGATTATTGTAGATTCCAAGTTCGTAGACGATCAGTTCTTCGACGGTCCGTGCTACGAGTACTAGTTTCCATGCTTGCTTGTGTGTGTGTGTGGAGCTTTCTTCAATCCAAGTAAGTATATGCACAACATCTTTAAATATCAAAATGTGTTGTTTCGTGTGCGTTATCTCAAACTGTAAATTCGACTTCCGCTTTACAATACTTTGAGCCTTCCTAGTGAGGTATTATGAACGGGTTTGAAATGCATGTGGTTACTATTCAAATTGGGATCTATTACCCTCGTGAAATGATGAATAATAATTGTACGATAATATAATTGGGAACGGTGTACAGAAGATGCGTGTGAAGGCTACGGCCGGGGACACATGTGCGTTGATTCCCCTAGGGTATATACCCTCTTTTTTATTGTGAAAACAAGGAGTACTACCTATGCATGTTTGGGTCACAACTGTATAGGGGTGTCGACACTTAAGGTCTCACTAGTTATTTTCAGGAGAATCGGGATGGATGTGATATCCCAGAGAAGCACCCTACCTTATTATTGTTCCATCGTGACCTCTCTGTCCACATCTAGATCACCTGAAACGTCCAAATGGGTCAAAGTTCTCGCTCTAAAAACACGCTCCGGCGCTTTGAAGGCAAAATCGCCCAAAAAACGCGCTCCAAAAATGTTAGAGCGCGAAGTACTGAGGAGAAGGGGCGAACTGAGACTTTTCAAGAATTCAGGGCCAAAATATAATATATGAACTCAAGCCCAGTTAAAATAGGCAAGGCCTTGAATTAAACAAGGCCCAAACACAAATTTATACTCAAACCACTTCAGCTGATGTGAAGCAGCCCATTAGTTTAATTCACTAACTTGGCCCAAAAATTCATTTATAGAGAAGCATTCAAAATGATTCTTCCCCATCAGCGATGTGGGATACTTATCATGCCACCAATGCTTTCTAAAACTTATATGCAAGCACTGAAGATATTATACATTGCCCTGAACAATGTGGGACTCTTTTACACTCATTTTCAACTCACAATTTCTCACTAAGTGAGCAAGCTCCTCTATTTGATAACTTCTACCATATAATAAACCTATCATTCTTGATACCCATATAAATTGGTTCATGTAGATAAATCATAAATACAATTTTGAAGAAATGAAACATTAGCTACAATAGCATAACTATAATTATACTCTTTACCCTTAAAATTAAGAAAACATAACTAAAGTTATACTATTTAACCTTAAAAGACTGAATGTTCATCTACATCATCAACTTCAAGTTGCTTAACATTCCAAATTTATAATATACGTAGAAAAAAATATTGGATATAGACGCTCTGGTGCCGCTCTCAAAATCTGTAATTCCAACTTTTGCCGCTTCGTCGCTCCCGCTCTCGCTCTCGCTCCCGCTCTAGGTGACATAGGTCCACATCGAACCTGTTGGGGCTCGTGTTATGCCTCAACCAAATAAAAGAATAAAGTTGTGGTTACTGCTTATTGTACTATGTATATCATCGTGTTAGGCGAAAACTCCGTCTTTACGTGTTGTGGTATACCTTACTTAGTTCTTACTAATTAAAATTTTTCAGCGGTCGGCTTTGTCTATTGTAAAACCCGCAAGGTGGCATTGAGTTGGGAAAAACGCGCACACGTGTTGAAGCTTAGGGACCTTGCAGAAAATAAAGTTTAGTTTAGGTTTCATTTTCATCACTTAGACTTTTGAGACAATATTATTTCTTTGTTTTCAAACGTTGTTGGAGTGTTCTCCTTTTTATATATAAATAATGTACTTGGAATTTTGGTTGAATTGTACTAGCTATGAACCGTGGTCCTTCGGGCTGTTTCATCATGTCTTTGGAATACCATGGAAAGATCTTGAGATTAAGAGGGTAGCTTTGATGGAGAGGTCAAGGCCTTGGGTTTTGGAAATTTATTGGATTACAGCTCTTCCTCAGACATATCAGATTATAGCTTCCGATTTCCCTCACTAGTTTTCATAATTCCAATCCACTCAAAGGCTTTCTCATCAAGCATACCAAAACCAGTGGTAACAGTCTTTTCTCTGTCATTTGGGATCTCAAGGTGTTGAAAGAAGGCAAAAAGTAGGTTGGCATAAGGCAAAGCGTGCTTTCTTTCTTTGGTCTGGGAGTAAATCATGTGTCCTATCACAATTGAAGGGAGATCAATCTCATACCCATGCATGATCAAATACATCAAGTACAACACCCTGTCAGTAAGCAATTCTTTGGAATTCCCCTTAGGCACTACACACCTCATCATGATGGTAAACAAGAAGTTGGCTTCAAAAATTAGCACAGGGTATGCCAACTACTTAGAGGAGGTAGAGACATTGGGTAAAAATAATTCTTCCCTTGCCAGTTTCAGGGCTTCACTCCTGTTGGGATAGTTGTCTATGTTGTACCTTTTGGGGCAGCCTAAAACATTGGCAAATTCTGAGTGATCTAACTTCATGTTCGCACCAGCCACTTTGGATTGAATCACCAAACTTACAGTCCTAATCTCATGTTCAGATAGAAAAACCTGGTTAGCCTAGGATATGCAACTTCTGAAGGGTTTAAGACTTTCCAAAGAGAGCTTTTCTTCAATCTCTTAATTCACTCCAAATTCATGGTTCTCAACACGTTTACACTAGCCATACTACAATACGCTACCGAACTGGAAGCAAAGCCATCTAACCATTGTCCTGTAGAAACATTAGAAACAAACCACTTGCAGTTAATGCCAGCTTTCTTACCAGGGGAGTGTTGCTTCTCTGAATAGATTTGCAGCTCTTTTCCAGTGCTTTTCTGTGGTTCTTCCTCAATGGCTTTCCCTTTTCCTTTGTATTATTTTGTAGGGTTCTTCTTCTTCACCTTCTTAGGACTAGCAACCTGTTCTTCTAGTTGTATCTCTAGAGCAAACTTATATGTCTTCTTCTTCTTGCTATAAGTTGGAGTATGATCCTTCTTGATCTTCTTCTTTGGAGGAGAAGGAGCCTTTTCTGCACTTGGGGTGCTGGAACTTGAATCATCACTTAGAGTTTGAACCTCTTCTTCTACAGTCTTCCTCTTCTTGTCAGAAACTTTCTTTGATCCTCCTGCCATCATGATTCTATCATAAGTTCTTCTAGTGCTCATTAGGGTTTGAGGGTATAGAAGAGAGAGGCAGGAGTAGTACGAAAAAGATGGATAGAAGAAAAGAGATAAATACTGAAGAGTTTGAGTTTGAAAAGGTTACAGAATATTTCCAAATCTTTAAAGATGTGCAGATCAGTTGATTCAAAAATTATGTGTACGTGTGACGAGGGCAAGGAAATAATATAATACTAATTTTGAAAATAAATTAATTTTAAAAGTAGAAACAATATTGAGCAATTACCTACAGAGATAACACCCAACATTTAAAAGATCCAAGTTATTGATTAAACAGAAGACAGACTTATTTTCAAGGCTTTGGAAATGATTTCAATGCCTTCAAAGTTGTAAAACTGAAGCATATAAAATCAAGGCTTTGAAAATATTTTCAAGGCTTTGAAAATCAATTCTAAACTTTGAACCATATACTACTTACCTGTAACTTACATGATACCGCCCCTAAATCAATGCGTCTTTATTTAGCATGCCCAGCTCTAATCTCAGGGCTGGGAATCTATCATCTGCAAGTGGTTTAGTGAAGATATCTACCAATTTCATGTTAGTAGACAAAAATTTAACATCGGATTGCTCAGCATGATCTCTGATGAAGTGATGTCTAACATCTATTTGTTTGGTCATTGAATACTGAACTGGATTCTTTGTAATTGCTATTGCACTGGTGTTGTCACATTTGATAGGTATATCTCTGAAACCAAATCCAAGATCTCTCATTTGTTGAGCTATCCGTAATACTTGTGAATAGCAGGCACCAACTGCTATGTATTCAGCACCAGCTGCTATGTATTCAGCATCTGCTGTTGATATGGCTACATAATTTTGGTTCTTTGAATGCTAGTTGATCAATGATGTCCCAAGAGATTTGCAACACCCTGATGTGCTTTTTCTATCCACTTTGTAGCATGCAAAGTCAGCATCTGAATAGCCACACAAAGAGAAGTTAGATTATTTAGGATACCAAATCCCTAAGTCTTTGGTACCATTGATATATCTGAATATTATTTTGACAGCAACCAAGTGTCATTATTTAGGATCAGCTTGAAATCTAGCAAACATAGAAACACTAAACATGATATCTGGTCTGCTTGCAGTGAGATATAGAAAAGATCCAATCATACCTTTGTATTCTTTCACATTCACATTCTTACCATTTTGATCTTTGTCTAATGACAGTGAGGAACTCATAGGGGGTTTTTGCTAACTTGGACTGAGTCATATTGTACTTTTTCAACAAGTCCTTGGTGTACTTGTTCTGATGCAGAAAGATTCCTTTCTTCATTTGATGTATATGAGTCCAAGAAAGAAGTTGAAGTCTCCCATAAAACTCATTTCAAATTCCCTCTTCATCTTTGAACTTGATAGGAGGTACACCTCTTACTAGGTCTTTAGCAATTAACTTGTTCAAAGTGTGCAAGCTAATGTGTCCAGGCTTTCTGTGTCAAAGCTTTGAATCCTCTTTCAAGGCCTTGAGACACTTCAGACTTTCTCCTGCAACTTTGTTAGTGTGCAAAGTATAAATATTGTTTGACCTTGAGGCAGTGAGAATGCAAACTCCAGATTTCTCATTTTGCACCACACATTTCTCTTTGTCAAATATAACTTTGTTACCATTATCACATAACTTAGATACATTAAGCAGATTGAATTTCAAGCTGTTCGATGAAAATAATCCCAAGTATAGGATATCGTCTCAAGTAATAATATATGGTTAGTCCGGAGTCGAATCCACAAGGAGAGGAGGGTTAGAGAATGACTTGCTAAACTAGAATAGAGAGTATAAAACGACTAACTAAAGCGATAAAGAAAATTTCTCATAGACTTTAGAGCTAGCCAAGCTATCAAATCCACCAGCTAAGTGATGGAGCAAGTTGTGTTTGAAACTAAGAAATAAAATAAACGACTACTAACACTACGATTCAAGAGATTGAAGTTGGGTCAATTGACTTTGCTAGGGAACTTGCAAGTGAATTTCCAACACCCAAAATATTTATCAATTGAATAAACGTGGATTCTAAAGCAAAGATGAATTGTCTAGCTCATGAATTTAGGAGTGAAACCCGAAATCGAGTTATGTCAAGCATCAAGGATATGTACTCATCTAAGTGAGTCCACATACAAGATCAAGACACAATTCAGATTTGTCTTTAAACACAAGAATTCAATGAATTCGACATCCAAACTTGTGAAACTTGAAGAACAATTGAAAATCTCACAACAAGCCATCCAACTTCATCAATGAACCCAAAAATTGAACTAGCTACTCATGTTATTGAACTGAATAAGAGATTTCACTAACATATTCAAATAAGATTCCATATATTTCAAGCTCAAAACTCAAGAATACACAACTAATCTCTACATTCAACCCCCAAAACACAAGAATATGCTTGAAAATGAAGATCAAACAACCCAACTTGAATGAAAATTACCCAATATGAAATTATCTAACAACTAAGCAGCTTATAGTTGCTGCTGCTACAGGAAACGAAGAAGAAACAGAGGATAGCAGCAGCTCAAAACAGAGCAGTAGAACAGAGTAAGAACAGAAGCAGAATCGTAACATAGCAGACCCAGAAATGGCATCAATCCAACCTCCTCTCTCCCTCTCTTCTTATTTCTACGTTCTTGCTCAAGAACAACCCATGTTTAAGGCGAAATTAGAGAGAGAGAGAGAGAGAGAGGAGAAAACATAGCTGCGATTGAGTACTATAGAACAGACCGAGTGAGAGAGAGAAAAATTTCTTCTTCTTTGCTTTATATAGACTTAGGGGATGTGTTTCGTAGCCTCCAAGATATCATCTCAACCCTTTAATTGATCTATTTCAACTTCCATCGTCGATTTTCATCATGTCTTCATGAACCCTAGCGATTTGAGGATTTCTTGTTCTCCTCGTTTTGGGCCGAATTGATGGGTTGAAATGGATAGGAGATGGGCTGGGGATGATTTTGAGACTGGTTGGGACTGATTTGGTGATGAGACGAGGTCGGGGTGAGCTTCAAAGAAGCTTCGGTGAAGCTTTCATGGAGTCTGCTGGGTCTAGCGTCGCGGGGAGAGAGGAAGACGCATAAGTGCTGAGTTGTTTTGCTGAAAATTGCAACTCTGCTCCCCCCCTATGTCTCTTGGGGGCTTTAAAATGCCCCCCTGCACTTGAAATAAAAGCCTAGAGACCCCTACCCATTAAGATCTCTTCACGGGGACCCTTAAAATGTTTGGAAAAGTGCATTTTAGCCCCACTTTTGCTGAGATGACTTCAAATAAGTCCTCTGAGCCCCTTCTTCATGTCTTTTGGCCCTCCTAAGCTCTCTTGAATCGCCTCTTGAGTTTTTTTGGAATATTTCCTTGAGTTCCAAAGCGCAATATTTCGTACAAAATAATGAAATTCCACACAAACTAAAAGAACCAAGCATAAGTCTAGAAATCCGGTTATAGTACACAAGTTACACATAAAAGTAAGTTATCAAGAGTTCAATAACATACGAATATGTGCAATTTATGATCCTTAACACAAGCCATCAACTAAATAAACATCAGAAATAGAGTTTTCAGAATCTGTACCAACTTTACCAATACCTAGAATGTTGTATTTTCCTTTATCACCAAGTGTGATTGAACCTTCAGATTGCTCTTTTAGTTTGGAGAATAAAAACTCTTTCCACTCATGTGTCTGGAGCAACCACTGTCTATAAACCATATTTTTTCTTTTCTCTTGGTGATAGCCTGCAAACACCATTCACTGCCTTACCCAACTGTTAGACCAAGTGTGGAGTTCAGATTCATATTCAGGGTCAACCATATTAGGTGTTGTAGCACTTTTAGGGACCCAAATCTGTCTAACTTGTCCTTTAAGTTGAACCGGAAAAGTGTTCCTCAATATGTGAGGGTCTCTTCTTCTAAAAGGACAAGTCATCTTAGCATGACAAATTCTGTTGAAGTAATGGCACTTAGGAGAAGTTCTGCTTCCAACCTTCACAAATTTGGTATTGTTCTTTCTAGGAAAACTTGGATTGTAACCCATACCCGTTTTGTGAATGGACTTTAAGCTTCCTCCTAGAATCAGGTTTAGATTGTGTTCTGAGCTAGCAAGTTTGGTAATAAATTCCTTAGATTCTTGAAGTTCCTCAGCTAGAGTAGTCCTTTGCTCCTTTAATTCATCAAACTGATGTTTTAGAGCAACAATACTGTCACTCAAAAGTGAGTTCTCAGTGACTACTTCCTTGAATTGAGTTTTCAAGGCTTTGAAATTGGTTTCCAAGACCTTGAAATCTCTGTCATATTTCTTCTGAGAAATTTCAAGATTCTTATTTTGGCAAACAATATGCAAATTTTCTTTTTCTTGCTCATGAACATTTTCCTTTAAATTCGTGATTTCTTTCAGATAGTCCTCTTCATATAAAAGCATTGTTCTAAGATAATCAGAGAGGACATCTGTTGGTTTTGAAATCAAATAGTTTACCATTATCTCAATGTTCTTTTGAGAACTTTCATCATGCTTACCCATAAGGCAGATGTTGGCATGTTCTTCTTCAGATTTAGAACCACTTGAGGAGTCTGAGTCACTCCAAGATGCTATCATAGTCTTCTTTCTCCTGTCATGGTCTTTCTTCTGAAAGTATTTGCTTTTATTGTGTGGACAGTCTCTAATCAAATGTCATGCATCACCACACTCAAAGCAATTCATTACTTTAGACTTATTACTATGGGAACAATATTTACCTTTGTAGTCTTTCCTACTGGAGGATTTGTGTTTATCCCTGGTGAAGTCTTTGTTTCTAAAGTTTTTATTTATCTTGAGAATTCTAGTCAAGGCTTTGGAAATTAGAGCAAAGGGATCTTCATCATCATATTTTCAATTTTCAAGGCTTTGAGATGTCATATTCTCCTTGGCATTGAGAGCCAGATTCTTGACATTTTCTGGAAGTTTTCCATCAACTTCATTCATGGAAATTCATGTGTGAGCAGCTTTCCCTGCAAGTCATCAAGTTGAAGTGGCGATAGATCTTGAGCCTATTCAATAGTAGTAGCCTTGGTTCCGATTTGGCTTTGGGAAGGATTCTCAAAATCTTCCTGACTTTCTCTTAATTGGAAAAAGATTTTCCCAAGGAGTCCAGATTATTAACAATGTCAGTGAACCTCTTGAACATGTCCTTGATGGATTCATCTTCATTGATTTTAAGCAATTCATACTGTCTAATAAATATGTTGATCTTTGTCTGCTTGACTTGCCTGGTTCCTTCAAAGGTTACCACCAATTTGTCCCATATATCTTTAGCAGTCTTGCAGCCTGAAATCCAGTTGAATTCATCTGCACTCAAAGCACTATAAGATATTTATGGCTCTATAATTTTTAGAATATTGTTCTAAATCAAAAGGATAAGGTGAATTCTCTTTCTTGTGAGTTTTAATCCAATCTTTCTCTATGTAATGTGTGAGGACCATTTTGAATGATAGTCCACAACACCATATCTTGATCGATGATGAACATTTTCATCAGAGCTTTCCAGTGCACAAAGTTGTCACCACAGAATAGAGGAGGTCTGTTAGCAGCTCTTCCCCTGAGAGAAACCACCATCACCTACAATACTAATAATCCTCATATGGTTAAATCTATGAAATGATACTAGCTTCGGTACCAATTGAAAGATAGTAATGTAGGTAGTAAAACATGATCAATACTTTAAGGGGGGGGGGCTGAATAGAGTATGGAAACTTTTTTGCAACTTGTGCTGAAAGAGTGGTTTCAAAAAAGTTACAGAAAGCACTGAGTATTTGAAGGCCTTGAAATAAGTTTCAAGTCCTTAGAATCAAAACAGATAAAAAGAAAAAGCTGAGAGTTTTCAAGGCCTTGAAAAGCCTTTCAAACCCTTGAGCTGAAAACCTGTTTTGTGCTGCAGATTGCCTAAGTATAGAACAACAAAATAAACACAGAGATTTATAGAGTTCATTCCACTTGGTCCTATGTATCTACCTCAAGTATTTGTTCCCTGCAGGATTTTCAACTCAATTCCTATTAATCAAAAGCTATGCCCTAGATATTTAGCATAGAGAGTTCCCTTACTCTGTTACAGCTTGTGGTTCTCACTAACCTATCTCGTACATGCTCTAGCTAACTGATTCAACAAGAATTATCTATTGTTCAGTTGAACAAATCACGAGAATAAGATGTAGCAAGTATTGTCTAAATGATATATAAATATAGATCAGAAAGAAGAACACTGAGAACTGATGAAGCAATTGAATGTGCAGTGATCTTTTGATGAATGTATTGAGTTAAATGAATCTCCTTCTATGTTGTTTGTCAATCCTTAGAATGTTATCAGTCTCTGTGTTTGTGTGTCTCTGAAAATCTTCAGTTATTCCCTCTTATGCAGCTTGTTTGAATAGCAGATCTTCAGGATCTTCTCATAACAGACTTTCCTAAAAATCAGATGCATATCTTTACTTGTCTAATAGCTCTTCCCAACAGCTACTTTCTCAATATTTTCAAGGATATTGACTTGATATTGTAGCTTAGTATGTTAGGAAGGTCTAGGAATTTTTGAATAATCACAAAACCAATTTAACAATCCCGTTTCCTTTTCTGCAAGAACACAGTTTAAGCAAGTGACCCCGCAAAATACGTAATAACTTTTCCCTGCAAAAAACTTGTTCAAACAGATGGATTAACAACAGTTTAGAGCATCAAAATAATTTGTCTTTCATTATCAAAATACATGTAATCAAGCATAGGGGATTGAGAATTAGATCAGGAACATAAGCTTCCCCTAAGTTCATGCTGTACACTACACTGTATGTTTCAAACCTTTGAAAACAACTTCTAGGCCTTGAAACATACAAGTTGTTTCAAGCCTTTGAATGAGGCTGAACTTAGACCATCAAATTATATCACCTCATGGAAAGATCGTATTGTAGAATTCCTAGGTAAATTTTATCCTGCTTCTCACGTAATTAAGCTTTAGGGTGAAATTCTCACTTTTAAACAAAAATGTTCAGAAACTGTAGATGAGGCCTGTGAGCGGTTAAATTATTTGACCAAGATGTGCCATGTCCATAACTTTGGGGACGAGAAGATTATCCAAATTTTCTATCATGCGCTGAATCGCCCTAGCGTAGTCAGGCTCGAAAGAGAAGCAGGGAGAAACTTCTTCTACCATGTTGACATCGATGAAGCCTATGAAATTGTGGAACACATGGAGAAGCGAGATATCAGTCTCTTCAATGAGAGGGGACAACCTAGAAAGTTGAACAATGGCCCGAATGAGAGAATAGATAATCTGATTGACATTAACTATGCAACCTCATAAATAAGTAAAATAAGAATAAAATGGTTGCACATTCCCCGCAGGTGCACGGTGTGAATCATAGTTTTCCTTGTAAATCCCATGTTCTTATCGAACTCACGTGACTCGGTTTTAGCTAATTTATCAAGAAGAACGCAGTGCAAAGATTGTTTTGTTTGGATTTTATAACTAAAGCTAATCGAACAACTAATTTGAATTAGAACAGTAAATGGTGGAAGCTTTAACATAAAAGAGGGACTACGACGCCTTGTTAGTTCCCTTGGAAGTTTCTCAACATTTACTTATGATCAATGAAACAATGATCTTAGATTTCATTCAATCAGAATGATCAAGAATATTTCCAGCAAATGGTCTTGGTTTAGGGTCCCTACCAATCTATACCGGCTGTCGTGAACCCAACCTGCAAATTGATTTACTTTCTAGGTTAAGAGGTCTTCTTAATCAAGAACACTAAATGAAGAACATGATCCAAACATGAGTCCAAATCAGATCGTAGATTAAGCCTTAGCAATGGCGTTAATCAAAGTATCTCAAGAAAATCATCCATGAAACACAAATCTTAGGTACCCAACTCGGGTCATAGTAAAATGTCTAGCTAATCATAAAAAGCTTAGAAATAAAAAAATTAAATCGCATGTTTGATACCTAGAGTAGAAAATTAAAAAAATAAAAACTTGAAGATTGTAATAATGAAGTCTTCCTCCATCATCTCTGTCACTGATGTGAAGTTCGACTTTGTTCCTTCAATCTTGCTCCAAGATTCCTTCATATTTTTCAGCCATGTCTCTCAATCCTTCTCTCTCCATGCTCTAATGAGTGAGAGCTCTCGTCCATTATGTCCCCCCTTTGCTCTAATGTATCTTCATCATTTTATAAGTGTTGGGGAGAAGATTAGGGTTATCAAAAATTCCAAAATTGCATTTTTCCGTAATTTTGCATCATGAGTGGCTATTCCCTCTGTGGGGGAATAATTCCCGCCGCGGTGGCAGTGTTTCTTCTTGATCCCACCTCGGTTGGAGATATTCGTGCCACAGTGGCAACTTACTTAGTGCATAATTTCTCTTCTGACTTTGCGAGGCTGTATCTTTCTCGTCCTATGCCGATTTACCTCTACCGTATACATTAAAAAGCTTTGGAAGTCAACTTTATGATGCCGCTGGTTTCACTCCAAAATTCCTATCATAACTCCAGCTATGACCGAAATAATGCAAATTTTCTAAATTTCGCTTCTCAACTTTGTGTCGTAACTTCATTTCTTGGCTTCCCGTACCCTCCTGTTTCTTTCCTGAGCTTGCTTGGATCTTGATTCATCTATTGATGCATTTTTTTCCTTCCTTTGATATCTTCACTCGAGTGCGAGCTTCCCCAAAGACATTTAATCTTCCGTTCATTGCATTTACTGCTCGAGCGCGAGCTTCCCCAATCACTCTATCGTTTTGAGCGGGGTTTGACGTACGTGCCGCCTAAACGCTCAGGAGAAATGTTGGAATAGATGCCCTAGAGGCAATCTTTTTTAGTATGAACATTATTTTGGCTAGAATAATCATTGTATTATTTATGGAGAAATTTAATACAATGAAGTCCTTAGATTACAAATGTGTTGTTTATCTTAAGTATCCCTAATCAATTATATTGATTAACAGGACGATCAACTATTTACTAGTATGTGGGTAGATTGATATGGAGATATCAAGTCTAGAACATGGGTATGCATTAGGGGTAATGGCATACTGGATTGACCCACAACGAGAAGGCTACATAAATGTTACGTAAAGTCACAAGTGCTTATCGTAGTGACAATGGTATTGTGGCCCTTAGACTTGAAGTCACTAGATACTCTAGTTTGAAATATCATGCTTTGATATTATCAAACGTTGTGCCTTAACCGGGTAACTATAAAGGTAGTTATCGGGCATGATAGGAAGCAAGCTTAGAGATGGTAGTGATGTAGATAGGATTTGTCCCTCCCACATAACGGGAGAAAATATCCGCGACCACTGTAGGGGTAGTGCTTATAAAATGTCTGGCCAGACTCAGATAAATCAATATAGGATATTGGTGTTATTTGCATGGATAAAACTATTCCCAGGACCGAGAAACTATGGATTAGATATACGAGTGTGACTTGTATGTCTCGTGTCCAATCCGGATATGGAGACAAAGGGATTATACCATACGGTTACATTGGTCACAAGGTTTGTCGGATTACTGACTATTTCTATTAGTTGGATGGCATAGATGTGTTGCTAGACTCTGCTCTATGTTAGTAATTGTTACTACCAACTAAGTAGAAACCTATGAGGTCACACGCCCTATGGATTAAATTAGACTTGGGAATTAATTAATATGATTAATTAAATAGAAGAATCAATACGCAACCACAAGAAAACTTAGTAGGACTAATTTGCAAGGTAGACTAATCCATGTTAGGACATTATTAGTATTGGGGAAAATATGTAGTTAAAAAGAGTTGTTAGACTATATAAAGACACTCCTAGCTTACTTATCTCATAAATGTCATAATTGTTATCACACAAGAGAGAGATAACAAATCAAGGAGAGAGACAAGACAAGGAGGCCGACCCACCCTCCCTCCCGCGTGCCCCTCTCTTGCCGCCGGCCTCAAGGAGGTGCGCCGCCCTTTGCAATGTTTTTCGTGATGTTCTTCTTCCTCCTTCCATCAATTGGCAGAAAAAAAAGTGGAAGGAATCTATACTTGATCCTAGGCGTGGACTACCATAGAGACGTGAACAAAATTTCACGTGAAGTCATCAAGGAGACAATCTAAGGTACACATGAGTGTTTATCCTTTACCATTGTTACGATGACTAGTCCTGTGATCCTTGGAGGGTCTTGGACAAATTTGTTTGTTGTTTATTACGCTGCGTAATCCATATCAAATCCCTAAAGTGGTATCAGAGCCACGGGTCGTAGTGCATAACTTGGTTTATGTGTTACTTTTCAGTCAGTTATTACACCATAATTAAGATTTATCGCATAGAACTGAATTTGGCATATTGATGCAATTTGAATATGATTCAAACAAGAATGAGCTAATTTTACATATGAAGTTATGATTAGTGAATTTGGATTACATATGTGAAATTTTGGATCTAGAAAACTAGGGTTTGGGCACAAATTTACAAAATGGGATTTTTCTTAATTTGGAAACAAGCAAACTTGGAAAAAAAAGAAGTAGAGGAAGGAAACAATCCTAAGGCCGAAACCCTAGGTCCGTCCTCCCCCTCCTTAGGCTCCAAGGAAGCCACGGCCAAGGGTCCGGGCCGGCCTAGCGCGCGGCTTGGCCGCGTGGGCTAGGACCGACCGGCCCAAGGCCTTGTGGCGGTCCATTAGGGGTTCGGCCAAGTAGTTGGTGGGCCATTGGACCGTTTCAACACTAGTACATCCAAAATCAACTAAAATTGACAAAGCGCGTTGAAATTGGATTTTTACTAGTATTATGTGATTTTTGCTTGGCGATTGGATTTGACCTTAGATGTGGATGTTGTGAATGTTTATTTTTGTGGTTTGGTTTTATTGTAATAATTAATTAATTAAATCTTACGGCCCGCGATCCGGTCGTCTCCTCAAATTGTGAGGTCTCTCTATTTAGTATAGATGGTAGCTAGTATAAGATATAGTAGATGATAGTCAAGACTTGGAGAAGAAGCCTAAAGCATTGAAGAAACCACAAGATGGCGGAATTCCTCAAAGCTAAGGCGCATGGACTAAAGATGGAGGCACATGGAGATGAGCTTGCTATTTTTTAAGGAATATAGATATTCTCATTGGCTTGGGAATATCTTAGTTTAGGAGGCCATATCCATATCCCGTTTATTTATTGTCTGTGGTTGTTCAAATTATTGTCTTGTGATTGTTGGTGTATGGATGATGCATGCAAATTGGTAACAAGATAATATAACCCATACATTTTGTTTTGGAATTGCCCAACCCAAATAAGTAGATCAGTTGATATGAATCAACAAAACAATTAAAATTAAATGAAAAATCCCTCAAACTTAAATATCACGGTTTTGCTTTCTCGTTAATTAAACACTCTTCATGATCATGATTTATCAAGGTCGGGCTTGCCAAAGCAAGGCGACTTGATTCATCATAATTTGGCGCGACCGCACAAGCTAGTAATGTGAGATTGTTGAAGTACGAGGTTGGACGCAACTGGGCTACTTCAATTGGATTGAAAGCCAAGAGACAAACAATTGGGATTATCTATGGATAAATAAATAAGGAGTTATTTTCCCAATAGAACTAAGAGTTGCATAGGATGAAATTCGAATTGTTCCTACCTAAATAACTAAATTTTGGGTGACTTGCCAAAACAAACTCAAAAAGAGGTGAAATATGGATCTTGGCCCACTAGAAAATATAATGATATTTTATGCATTAATATGGATAGATATTAATCCGAGAAAAATAGTGGGAGCTATGTTTAATAATCTGGCCATTAATAAATGTAGTTATTTGTTCAAAAAATACTAAAACTTGTATATGTATCATTTTGTAGAATTCCAATGGTAAACAATTCATCGAATTCATCACAATTACTACGACCAGTCCTTGAGAAGGACAAGCTTTATGAAACAAACTATTTGGACTGGTACAGAAACTTGTGAATCGTTCTCAAGCAAGAGAAGAAACTGTAAATTCTAGAACAGCAAGTTCCTCGGGATCCATAAAATATACTCCTGCATCCTTAAAGGAATATCAGAAGATCGTTGACGATGCTAATGATGTGGCATGCCTTATGCTTTGCACCATGATCTCTGAGCTTCAGAAGCAACATGAGAACATGGTTACTCTGAAGTAGCTCTTTCAAGAGCGGCGAGGGTTGAGCGTATGAAGTTTCCAAGGCATTGCTCAAATGTTATCTGTCAGAAGGAAACCCTGTGGGACCTCACGTACTGCGCATGATCGGGTACTTGGAGAATCTCACACGCCTATGGCTTTCAAATGGTCAAGATTCGGCCACTGATCTCATCTTGCAATCGTTGTCTGATAGTTATGGACACTTCATCATGAACTATAACATGAATGAGATCAACAAGCCTCTACCAGATCTACTCAATATGTTGAGGACAACTGAACAAAGCATCAATAAGGGAAAGGGCAAGGCCATAATGATGGTTAACAAAGAAAAGAGCAAGCGAGTTTCTTCTACCTCCAAAGGGAAAGGCAAGGCAGTTGCAAAACCCAAGGAAGTTTCCCTTAAACCTGCTGGTGGCATTGCCAAGGGAATGACTAAGGGTGAGTGTCACTACTGAAGTCAGCTTGGACAATGGAAGAGGAACTTCCCAAAGTATCTGGAGGATAAAAGGCTTGGAATAGTGGTTCCACCACTACTAGGTACTTTTGTTATAGATGTCAATTTAACTACCTCTTCATCTTGGGTATTGGATACGTGATGTGGATCTCACATTTGTCGAAATGTGTAGGATCTAAAGAGATGTAGAAGATTGGCTAAAGGGGAGATAGACCTGCGCGTTGGGAATGGAACAAAGGTTGCTAAATTGTCTGTGGGCGTGTACGAGCTATCTTTTCCTTCATGTTTAGTTTTAGAATTAGATAATTGCTATTTTGTGAATGCTATGAGCAGAGACATTATTTCTATTCTTGTTTGGACGAGAAAGGTCTTACCATTTTAATAAAGGACAAATGTTGCTCCATTTATTTTGATAGTATGCACTATAGTAGTGCGCAATTATCTAATGGATTGTATATTCTTGATCTAAGCAATCTTGTCTATAACATTACTAAGAGGGTTAAAACTAACTATTTAAATCCTACTTACTTATGACAATGTTGTTTAGGCCATATAAACGAGAAACACATATCTAGACACTATAAGTATGGATTCCTAAACTCATTTGATTATGAATCATATGAGACATGTGAATCTTGTTTATTATGAAAGATGACAAAGCCCCCTTTCAATAAGAAATGAGAGAGGACTAGTGAGCAATTGGGTATCGTGCATACTGATGTATGTGGGCCATTGCCACGCCTGCCAGAGGGGGTTATCTTTATTTCATTACATTTACTAATGATTTCAGTAGATATGGATTTGTGTACCTTATGAAGGCCAAATCCGAATCCTTTGAAATGTTCAAAGAATTCAAGAATGAAGTAGAGAAGCAACTTGGCAAGAGTATTAAGGCTCTACAATCGGATCGTGGAGGAGAATAATTAAGCCAAGAGTTTGACGACTATCCAAGAGAGTGTGGGATCTTGTCCCAACTCACTCCACCCGGAAAGCCACAGTGGATTGGCGTGTCTGAGAGGAGGAATCGAACTCTGTTGGACACGGTTCTATCTATGACGTGTCAAACTGATCTTCCATTATCTTTTTGGGGAACGCTCTATTCAGTGCAGCTTTCACCCTTAACGGGGTTCCATCTAAATTAGTCATGAAGACTCCATATGAGATGTGGAGTGGGAGGTGTCCCACATTTTCTTTTATGAGGATTTGGGGCTGCGATGTGTATGTAAAGTGTTTGCAAACAGAGAAGCTCGGGCCCTAGTCGGACAAGTGTAAGTTTGTGGGATATCCTAAGGAAACGAAGGGGTATTATTTCTACAATCCTACTAAGAACAAAGTGTTTGTTTCTCGGACCGGCATGTTCCTAGAAAGAGAATTTGTCTCTAAAGGAGCAAGTGGGAGGAGAGTAGAAATTGAAGAAATTCAAGAACCACAAACCAATGATCCTACTATGGAACATGAACTGGAACTGCAAGATGTTGGAGAGGAACTTGTTCAGGTAACACAAGAACTTCATAGGTCGAGTAGAGTGCGCCAGGAGCGTGAGAGGTATAGACTTCTCGTGACTGAGCCTGGAGACGCGTTGCTCATAGATGATGAGCCTACTACATATGGATAGGACATGAAAGGGTCGGACTCTTTAAAGTGGCATGAAGCCATGAGATCCGAGATGGAATCCATGTATACAAACAAAGTATGGACTTTGGTGGAACCACCCCAAGGAGCTCGGCCCATAGGGTGGAAGTGGGTCTTCAAGAAGAAGACCGACATGGGTGGAAATGTGATTCTCTATAAGGGCCAACTGGTGAAAAAAGGATTTAGACAAAGTCATGGTATTGAATATGATGAAACCTTTTCCCCAGTCGCAATGACCAAATCCGTTCGAATCTTACTTGCTACTGCAGCTTTTCACGATTTTGAGTTTTGGCAGATGGATGTCAAAACAACATTTCTGTATGGAAACCTCCTTCAGGATGTGTACATGACATAGCCAGAGGGTTTTGAGGATCCACAACATGCCCATAAAGTGTGTAAGTTGCAGCTATTCATTTATGGGTTAAAGCAAGCTTCTAGGAGTTGGAATATACGTTTTGATGACGCGGTCAAATAATTTGGCTTCATTAAGAAAGAAGATGAACCTTTTGTTTACAAGAAGGTTAGTGGGAGCTATATTGTGTTTCTGGTCTTGTATGTGGATGACATACTACTCATTAGAAACGACATTCCTACCTTGCAATCTGTTAAAGATTGGCTAGGAAAGTGTTTCTCAATGAAGGACTTATGGTATGCATGTTATATACTTGGTATCAAGATCTATTGGGATAGATCTAGGAAGCTGCTAGGACTAATTCAAAGTACATATATAGACAATGTGTAAAAACGGTTCAAAATGCAAGATTCCAAGAAGGGATTTTTTCCCATGTCACATAGAATCACCCTTTCGAAGGCTGATTATTTTTCCAATGAGATTGAGAAAGACCGCATTAGTAGGATTCCCTAGGCGTCGGCCATAGGATCCATCATGTATGACATGTTATATTCTAGACCAGATGTGTCATACGCGTTGAGTATGACAAGTAGATAATAGTCCAATCCGGGTGAGAGTCGCAAGATAGCGTTCTAGAACATCCTCAAGTTCTTGAGAAGAACTAAAAATGCGTTCTTGATATATGGCGGAGAGGAAGAGTTGCGTGTAAGTGGTTACACGGTTCCAAGCTTCCAAACCGACAAATATGATTTCAGATCGCATTCAGGATTCGTGTTTTATCTGAATGGAGGAGCTGCGAGCTGGAAAAGTTCCAAGCAAGAGACGCTTGCTGATTTCACAACCGAGGCTTAGTACATTGCTGCATCGGGTGAAGCAAAGGAGGCTGTTTGGATTAGGAAGTCCATTACCGACCTTGGTGTGGTTCCCAGTATTGTGGATCCAATAGATTTGTATTTTGACAACACAGGGGCAATCGCACAATCCAAGGAACCCATGTCAAACTAGAAATCCAAGAACGTACTCAGAAAGTTCCATCTTATTAGAGAGATCGTCGATCGAGGAGATGTGGAGATATGCAAGATTCCTACAGCTGAAAATCTGTCAGATCCACTTACAAAGCCGCTAGTTCAGTGCAAGCATGAAGTGCACACTAGATCTATAGACATACGAGATGCACCAGATTGGCTCTAGTGCAATTGGGAGACTGTTGGAATAGATGCCCTAGAGGCAATCTTGTTTAATATGAATATTATTTTGGCTAGAATAATCATTTTATTATTTATGGAGAAATTTAATATAATGATGTCCTTAGATTACAAATGTGTTGTTTTTCTTAAGTATCCCTAGTCAATTATATTGATTAACAGAACGATCAACTATAGACTAGTATGTGAGTAGATTGATATGGAGATATCAAGTGTAGCACATGGGTATGCATTATGGGTAATGGCATACTGGATTGACCCACAACGAGGAGGCTACATACAAGTTACGTAAAGTCACAAGTTCTTCTCGTAGTGACAATGGTATTGTGGCCCTTAGACTTGAAGTCACTAGATACTCTAGTTAAGAAATATCATGCTTTGATATTATCAAACGTTGCGCCTTAACCGGGTAACTATAAAGGTAATTATCGGGCATGATAAGAAGCAAGCTTATAGATGGTAGTGATGTAGATATGATTTGTCCTTCCCACATAACAGGAGCAAATATATGCGGCCACTCGAGGGTAGGGCTTATAGAATGTCTGGCTAGACTCAGATAAATCAATATAGGATATTGGTGTTATCTGCATGGATAAGACTATTCCCAGGATCGAGAAACTATGGATTGGATATACGAGTGTGACTTGTATGTCTCGTGTCCAATCTGGATATGGAGACAAAGGGATAATACAATACGGTAATATTGGTCACAAGGTTTGTCGGATTAATGACTATTTCGATTAGTTGGATGGCATAGATGTGTTGCTAGATACCACTCTATGTTAGTAATTGTTACTACCAACTAAGTAGAAAACTATGGGGTCTAACTCCCTATGGATTAAACTAGACTTGGGAATTAATAAATATGATTAATTAAATAGAAGGATCAATACGCAAAAACAAGCAAACTTAGTAGGAATAATTTTCAAGGTGACACGATCCAACCGCAAGTGTAAGGCTGTGGCGTGTAGTAATATCCAGTAATCAGTGTTAATCGAACCCAAATGACGTGTCGTGAACCAATTGGCACTATTGACTTCGTGTGGACAAGCAGTAGAGATTGTTTTACTAACTAGAATTTGAAATAATAAAACAAGTAATGAAATATTGAGATTTGAATATGGGAAGAACAACTAGGATACCTCGTTTCGGGAATTTCTAGGGCTTTAATTGATAACGTTCTATGACTTGTGAAACACAGATAAAATTTACATTGCTATTCGAGGAATACTAACTCACCGAGTTACCAAGTGAGCATCGTATGCCTAGGTTATACTAAAACGGAGTTACCAAGTTCTAATTATCTTTAAACATGCATTAACGTGAAATTCTACTCTAGTGATCCCATTCAACGTAGCCGAGTTACCAAGCCTATGAACGGGTGATTGTTTGCTTTTTCGGTTTGAAAACTACCGAGTTACCAAATAATTGCAAACTAAGTTCTAGCTAACAAGACGTCTCCAAATAACTAGATGAGATGAAGATCACAAAACAATCATAGCAAGAGTAATTTCATCAATTAGGTTTATCAAAACATGAATCTCAATTCATAAAACGCATAATCAATATGAAAACCCTAACCCCAAACACGGGTCCTGATCTAATAACTTTAGTTACGCATACTCATGATCACAAAGATAAGAGTTTGTGTGACCATCAGCAAAAACAAAGAAAATTAGGAGAAAATATATCAAACGATGAAATCCTTGCTCCAACAATTTGCTCCAAGCTCCAAGCCTTCCTCCAACGTGTTCTACCTTGTCTTCCGCTGCCTAACCTTGCCTCCAACATGCGTAAAACTTTGCCTCCCCCTGGAAAAGACGAACTAAGTTACTTAAATACGTTTCCAAAACAAGAGGACGAAGTTTTGATAAATTTCTTAACAGCGCCGCATCAATCTGGAAAACCCATCTATGTCTTCGTACAAAGACTTTTCTCTTCGTACGAAGAGTCTTCATAGGAAGACATTTTCTCCTCGTACGAAGCTCTTCACAGATAAGTGCTGCAAGCTATTTTGGGAAGACATTTTCAACATCAAAATTTTAGCTAAGTCCCAAGTCTCCGTACGAAGGCTTTTTTCTTCGTACTAAGAGACTACTGGACATCACAAAAACATCCCTTTTCGACTCTTTTCCGATTCCTCGCCCGCGCCTTTGATTCCTTAAGGTTCTCCTCGACCTTGAGACTCCTTTTATGCTATAAAGCATTCCCAAATTCCGGGAAACCCTTCAATCATCAATTTAGCTCCTCGAAAGGCGTGTTTGGCAATTCCGGATGCTTTTGGCCGCGTTTTATCTCTTTGAGCATCCTTTTTGACATAACTTTGTCGTCCGGGCTCCGCTAAATGTGATCTTTGCACCTTTGGATTCCTTTTGCGACGTAGACTTAATCCATAGAGAGAAATTCCTGTTTGCGGATCATTTTATCGTTTTTCTCAATTATTACCCAATTCTAGCGAAAACATCCAAAATGCGCCAAATTCGCCTTTTTCTTCTATTCCGAAGCTCGTTTCTTCTCTCATCTTGATTCCCGCATACGTAATTCCTGTAAAACAACAACACGAAAACTACCGCAAAGATCAAATATGATAAATTATCAAAATCATACTCAAAACCATTAAGAAACGCCTGAATTGTACGTTTAAGCTAAAAAACATCCAAAAGTGCATTTTCTTCATATTTTGGCTCAAATATCGTCACTTTGCACCGAAACGCACAAAAATAACAATGTGAAACGTACGTAGGATACTTCTTATTGAGGAGTTATAAAATACCCCCACACTTGCCATTTGCGCGTCCCGAGCAAAGTCTCATCGACTGCATTTAATTGTCTTCTAGCCACACAACTCAAACAACTCTAACACGACTCACGACACAACTAATGAAGCAAGATGATGCAATGCAAAATCTAGACTCGATCTGAAACACATAAATGCTTTTAAATTCTTTCTTTTTGATAGATCATGCAATTTCAATAACATAGAATGATGCTTATAGATGATGAAAAAGTTAGATAAGAGGTGTGAAGCGCAACTAAATTCGACAACAAGTAATTCCCCATAATTGGTATAGAAAGCTTAGCTTTACCATAAAGAACAACTTACCTCTTCATCTGTGCTGATAAAATTAAGATGCTAACCAAGGTTAAGTCACATTCATAGTCCGAGCTCCTATTTTGCTAATGGTCAAATGTGATGAGGCTTAAGGACAAAAAAGGATATAACATGTATGAAGCAAAAAATCCTAAAAAGCTTCACATAAAATCGCCAAACCCATATCTCACACACCCTCACCTTGATGATAGGAATCCACAAACCGAATCTCACCGACTCCGGCCCTCAATCCCCTCAAAGCCTGGTACCATGTCAATCCCGTGGCCATCAAAGCAAATAATGTGCATAACTTATCTTTGTCTTCAATCTGGAACTAGGAACTTTTACCACTCGTTTTCCAATAAGCATACTTTATTTCTTTATCTCTCCTTTTTTTCTCTCTTTTTTTACATTCATTTTCTTTTTCTTATTCTTCTTTTTTTTCTTTTATTTTTTTATATATTTTTTTCTTTTTCTCTCAATCTAATATCAATAATAATATACGAGTGATGCTCCTTCAAGAATTAAGCAATGTCAACACAACCGCAAGCAAGTAAAAGCATGTATGGGGGCAGAGTCATCAAATCCACATCTCTATGTCCCTAGTCAAATGTCGGCACCCCCACACTAGAATGTAGTCACGTCCCCCTCTCAAGTAGTTAATAAGATATGTCTCGTGCCTCATCCAACCGAACCTCCTACACCAAGATGATAAAAATCCGGTACCTAGGACGTTCCACCAATTATGTACATCCACCCCATTTTTGTGCGGATTAAATGTCACGCAACCAAGCTCTCCACCACTGTGCCCACGATGTAATGACATGGAACACCGCCACACCTTAGTGTGCAAGCCACCTCACTCACCCTCGCATCCCCTCGAAGATATCAAATGAAGCATATGCGATCTCTATAACTCACAGAAATATATAATGAAGCACTCCCTTAACTAACCACCTCAATTACTGCTCCCTCGTGACGCTCTAGATATGTGATTCTAACGATATATGATGAAGGCCAAGAATTGTCTCCCAAGGTCAAAGAGGCTAACAATGAATCCAATGATCAATTAGGGTTTACTAGTGGTCCTACAATGTAAGATCTAAAAGAAGTGAGTGCTCTAATACACATCCTTGCATAGCTGTTCTGTGTTCCACTATGAGGCGGGCTGACGACTACCTAAGATGGACAACATGAATGTTCGGCTTAGCAAACACCAAGCTTAACTCTTTTAAGAAAAAAACGACACACACTTTAGCTATTTAAAATTTTAATTTAGTTTTGAAAATAGGTAGGCATTCAGGTAATGAGATTCTCTCTATATTTACTAGGGGGAACTAAAAGTGTCACTCTCGGTCAAATTCACGCCCTATGCCTAAAGTTTTCATATCTCACTAAATCAACCAAGTATATGCTTCTCTCAATTGCCTTTTCTCAAAATTTTCAATTTTCTCATTTTTTTTTTCATTTTTCATAATATCCTAACTCTATATGCAAGACTTTGACTCGAAAAAATTTGACTCTACACAATTTACTTTGTTGGTGGGTATACTCAATTATGTAAAAGTGCAAACCAAATATAAATCTATCTTACACCATACAACAATATAAGTAAAAACGTAACACAAACCACTGACTTTACACACAATACCATCTTAACACATCCTACATGTAACTGGCTATGCAAGACAAATATCAGCTAGTAGACAGTAAAACCACCCCCCACACTGAATGCTTCGTTTTCCTCAAGGAATTTAGAGATTATGCAAGAAGACTAAGCAATCAATGTGTAGGACTAGTAGATGAGATGGTGCATGACATATACACTAAAAGTGACACAAAATCCAGCAAAAATAAAAAGATACTCACAACCACCTCAAGGGTGGGGAAGAAATCACGCCAAGCACTCCCCAAGCACAGTAGTGGCGCCACCATGCTCCCAACGGTCAGTGTGTTCTCGCACACCGGGGTCGACTGCCTCCTCTGCTAAAATCCATGTCTGAAGAATCCCTAACTTGCCAATGCAAGTCCCTGTAAATTCCATGTGCGACATGGCACACCGGCGCAGATTCTACCATAACCTGCACATATATGTCAGTTGGAAACATCATTAGTCCCTCTTTCTCTCATCTCTCCATATAAATAACTAAAAATACAAAACACAACTGTATTAAAAACTCACTCCCTAAATTAACTATAAATATGTTGGGTTGCCTCCCAACAAGCGCCGGGTAATTTAAGGTCGACGACCCGACTCAGTTACCTCAGATATGTTAAGGAGGTTTTTCTCTTTACTTTTTCTTCTTCAACCATCGCTTCTTTTCTTGTCTCTTATCAAGTAGGCATGCATGATACGCATATGGCCCAAAGAAATTGTAGAAGACAGCCTTAAAAAATTTATTCTTTTTGTGCTTCCACTCATTGATTACAGGTCTTCTTGAGAATTCATTCACCATATCATGACCCCTTCTACTTCTTCTTCTTCTTCTTCTTCTTCTTCTTCTTCTTCTTCATCTTCTTCTTCTTCTTCTTCTTCTTCTTCTTCTTCTTCTTCTTCTTCTTCTTCTTCTTCTTCTTCTTCTTCTTCTTCTTCTTCTTCTTCCAATTTTTCAAAATTAGTGTCGTTGAGGACTGATGATGTGCTCCCCGGCAACGGCGCCAAAAACTTGACACAATCTAACCGCAAGTGTACGGCTGTCGCGTGTAGTAATATCCGGTAATCTGGACTTATCGAACCTAAAGGACTTGTCGTGAACCAATTAGCACTATTAACTTCGTGTGGGAAAGCAGTAGAGATTGTTTTACTAAACTAGGAATTGAAATAACAAAACAAGTAATGAAATATTAAGAGTTGAAAATGGGAAGAAAAACCAGGATACCTCGTTTGGGGAATTTCTAGGGCTTTCAATTGACAACGTTCTTTGACTTGTGAAACACATATAAAATTTACTTTGCTAATCGAGCAATACTAACTCACCGAGTTACCAAGTGAGCATCGTATGCATAGGTTAAACTAAAACTGAGTTACCAAGTTCTAATTATCTCTAAACATGCATTAACGTGGAATTCTACTCTAGTGATCCCATTTAATGTAGCCGAGTTACCAAGCCTATGAACGGGTGATTGTTTGATTTTCCGGTTTCAAAATTACCGAGTTACCAAATAAGTACAAACTAAGTTCTAGCTAACAAGACGTCTTCAATTAACTAGATGAGATGAATATCACAAAATAATCATAGAAAGAGTAATTTCATCAATTAGGTTTATCAAAACATGAATCTCAATTCATAAAACGCATAATCAATATGAAAACCCTAACCCCAAAATCGAGATCTAATAATTTTAGTTACGCATACTCATGATCGCAAAGACAAGAGTTCGTGTGACAATAAGCAAAAACAAATAAAAGTAGGAGAAAAGAGATCAAATGATGAAATCCTTGCTCCAACGATGTGCTCCAAGCTCCAAGCCTTCCTCCAACATGTTCTACCTTGTCTCCTGCTGCCTAACCTTGCCTCCAATGTGCGTAAAACCTTTCCTCCCCCTGGAAAAGACGAACTAACTTGCTTAAATACGTTTCCAAAACAAGAGGAAGAAGTTTTGATAAATTGCTTAACAGCCCGTATCAAATCTGGCAAAGCCACCTATGTCTTCGTACGAAGACTTTGGTACCGCAAGCTATTTTGGGAAGTCATTTTCAGCATCAAAATTTTGGCTTAGTCCCAAGTCTTCGTACGAAGACTTTTGTCTTCGTACTAAGAGACTCCCGGACATCTCAAAAACATCATTTTTCGACTTTTTTCTGATTCCTTGCCCTCGCCTTTACTTCCTTACGGATCTCCTCGACCTCGAGACTCCTTTTATGCTATAAAACATTCCTAAATTATGGTAAACCCTTCATTCGTCAATTTAGCAAAGGCGTTTTTGGCATTTCTAGATGCTTTTGGCCGCGTTTTATCTCTTCGAGCATCCTTTTTTACATAACTTTTTCATCGAGACTCCGATAGATGTGATCTTTGCACCATTGGATTCCTTTTGAGACGTAGACTTCATCCATGTAGAGAAATTCCCGTTTACGGATCATTTTCTCGTGTTTCTCAATTATTGACCAATTCTGACGAAAACATCCAAAACGCGCCAAATTCAACTTTTTCTTCTATTCCGAAGCTCATTTCTTCTCTCCACTTGATTCCCGCATACGTAATTCCTGTCAAACAACAACACGAACACTAACGCAAAGATCAAATGTGATAAATTATCAAAATCATACTCAAAACCATTAAGAAATGCCCGGATTGTACGTTTAAGCTCAAAAACATCCGAAAGTGCATTTTCTTCATATTTTGGCTCAAATCTCGTCACTTTGCACCGAAACGCACACAAATAACAATGTGAAACGTATGTAGAATACATCTTATTAAGGAGTTATCACAATGTGGATTAATTCATGTAAGGACATGATTAGTATTGGGGCAAATACGTAGTAAACAAGGAGTTGTTAGGCTATATAAAGACACTCCTAGCTTATTTCTCTCATAAGTGTCATAATTGTTATCACACAAGAGAGATAACAAAGCAAGGAAAGAGACACAAGGAGGCCGAACCCCCCCCCCCCCCCCCCCCCTGTTGTAGTCGGCCTCAAGGAGGCGCGTCGCCCTTTGCTCTGTTTTGCGTGATCTTCTTCTTCCTCCTTCCATCAATTGCTAGCCAAACAAGTGGAAGGACTCTATATCACACCCGAAAACCGGGGTTAAATTTTATTTTTGAAATAAATTTAAAGGAACTAAACGAACAAGAGTTGAATTGGATAACTCAAACTTTTATTTCACAAACTGAAATATATTGCAGAGTACTGAGAGCTACTAACGTTTCCCAACCCAACTATATTACATACAAAAACAAAACAAGGTTCTTCATAAGAGATGCAAACAGGCTAGCACTCCAAACAACTAAGAAAATTCAGGAAACGAACCATCACCACCACTATAACTTGTACCTGCAAAATATTAGGGTGAGCTTACTGCAAGCTCAGTAGAGAACATCAAGGCAACAGTCCAAGCACGTATTGTTTCATGGTACACGTAACACATCATCATGCTATCATAGTTCAATATAATCATGTATATGTTAAGTCATGCATATGCAAATTATTTAATAGTTTTATTATCTTCATGGAACATACGCGCTAACAGCTTGGAGTGAGTCAGCCTACCTCCGGAAACGCGCTCTCACCTAGGAGCGGAGTACCTACCTACCATCAAGCCGGCAGTGCTTTCTACACTAGGCCTCGGGTGCAATCAGGGTCTTTGACCCAAGGGATGTACAATCCCTAACCCCGTCCATATATCTTTCCACTTTCATAATTAATTTCACATGCAAATCGTGCATGAACAACAATATCGACAATATCATCATGCTAACCGCATATCAACAATCAACAGAGGTGATAGCATGTATCCAGCATAGTCACGAATATCAACAGCATATTCGAATAGCAATTTCAGCAGCATCGATGTATGATTCAAATACTCAAATAACAATTTGACAGCATCTCCACATGAATCATATATCAATTTATAAATTCACAATAATCAGGTATAACATCGACACAGTAATGGCAATTCGAAAATTATAATGAATATATCTAAGCAGTACAACGACTAGCATATTAACAGGCAACGCAATACGGTAGGGCTATAGCGTTGAGATTCCCTACCTCAGTCCGACGAAGCTGCTAATAAAATAATAAGAACCTCCAGAACCTCCGCGTAATATATCGAGAATATCCTCCGCCACTCCCACTATCTCTCTCTAGTACTTGACTGAATTTTGGAATGAGAATAACTCTAACTACAAGTTCTATTTATAGGGGAGGGCGACCAATCACGTCGAGATTAGTCGCGGGACACGTGGCATCCATACAGGGAAGGAGTTCCCAGGACATGGCACGTGCCAGAAACATGACAACCATGCACAAGGAAGGTGCCACGCGATGACACACAGCAGGGGCATGTGTGAAGCACGCAAAGCACGTCATCGATGAGACACATGTCCTCTTGCGAGTCAAGCACGCATAGCAGTACACCAGGATGTGACACGTGTCCACCAGTGTGTCTATGTAAGGATAAGGCTCCATAGCGTGACACGTGTCCCCCAACGTGTCGTGCATGCAAATGCAGGAGGCTATGACGGTGACACATAGGGAGGTTATGTGTCAGAAGCATCTGACTTGCAGTAGGACACATGTCGCGTATGTAACAGATGCTACCACACGACGACACGCAGTAGGGCTATGTGTCAAACATCTAAGACATGGGCTAAGGTAGTGACACGTGTCACCCTACGTGTCAATCATGCAGTTACACATATACAAGCTAACATACTCCATGTCATTATGTACTAATCATGATTAACTAAGATAACTAGTATTAAACCGGTATGATTAGTACTAATTATTCCCTAAATATTTTTATCATTAATTCAACGATTAAAGAAGATATTAGGACTTCTGGTGTCTTTCTGGACGAGCTTAACTATTATAGTTTGGCAGATATGGATACATCAAAATACTAAGTGCTTAATCATGAAATTCACTGAAGTAATATAAGCTTCACAAAAAAACGGTTCTTACATATCTACCCCTTAAAGAAATTTTGTCCCCAAAATTTAAAACATACCTTCTGGTGAAAATAAGCGTGGGTAACTCTCTCGCATTAACGCTTCTCGTTCCCATGTCATTTCCTCAATACCACCACGACTCCATAAGATTTTACTAAAGGAATGGGCCGTCCTCGAAGTATCTTCTCCTGGTGATCCAGAACTCGAATAGGTTTCTCATCGAATAATATGTCATCAGATATGTCTAAATCCTCATAATGTAAGACATGAGATAGATCATGCTCATATTTCCTCAACATAGAAACATGGAATACACTATGAACTTCTGAAAGTTGAGGCGGCAATGCCAAATGATAAGCAACGTCACCAACTCTCTCTAGAACGTCGAATGGCCCAATGAAACGTGACGATAATTTTCCCTTCTTTCCAAACCGAATTAAACCCCTTCTTGGCATAACTTTTAGGAACACATGATCACCCACCTCAAAATACAAAGGTCTATGCATCTGGTCTGCATAACTTTTCTAAAGACTCTTAGTTGTAAGAAGTCTCTGTCTATTAAGATTAATCTTCTCGGTTGTCTCCATGACAAGCTCTGGTCCTAGAATAGGAGTGTCTCCAACTTCAACCCAACATAATGTTGATCTACAAGGTCTACCATATAATGCCTCATAAGGTGCCATCCCAATGCTAGCCTGAAAGCTGTTATTGTAAGCAAACTCCACAAGAGGTAAATGATCCTCCCAACTACCTTTAAGATCCATGACACAAGCTCTAAGCATGTATTCTAGAATTTGGATCGTCCTCTCAGATTGACCATCTGTCTGAGGGTGAAAAGCTGTACTAAAGCATAATTGAGAACCTAGAGCATGCTGCAAACTCTGCCAAAACTGGAAGTAAATCTAGGGTCTCTATCAGAAACAATAGATATTGGAACTCCATGCAATCGAACTATCTTTCTGATATAGAGTCGACTCAAGACATCTAATGAGTCAGTCCTACGAATAGGCAAGAAATCAGCTGACTTGGTCAAACGATCAACGATAACCCAAATAGAGTCATGTCCCCTAGGTGATCTAGGAAACCCAGAAACAAAATCCATAGTAACGTGTTCCCACTTCCACTCGGCTATAGGGAAAGGCTGTAATAATCCTGCTGGTCTTTGGTGTTCTGCCTTAACTTGCTGACAAGTCAAACATCTAGACACAAATTGGGAAATATCTCTCTTTATTCCATTCCAAATGTACTGTCGACACATATCACGATACATCTTAGTCCCACCTGGATGAACTGCTAAACGAGAATGGTGAAACTCCTTAAGCACTTCTTCTCATAGTTGATCCACCTTTGTAACAAATACCCTTCCTCTAAGCCTCAAGCTATCATATGTATGAATAGACCAACCCTCCTTTGCATTGGTCTCTCTTAATTGCTTTTTGACTTGCTCTGACTTAGAATCCCGTCGTTGAGCCTTAATAACTCTAGTTGAAAAGTAAGTGTAGCAACTAAGCTTCCAAGAAAACATAAGTCGTTCTGCTCCTCTAAACTCAAATTATAGTCATTAATTGAGCTTATCATATGCCATTCTCTGATCAAAATACTTGCAACAATCCCTCTAGACTTCCGACTCAAAGCATCAGCAACAGTATTAGCCTTCCCTGGATGATACTCCAAAGTAAAATTATAGTCCTCTAAGTACTCCATCCATCTACGCTGTCTCATATTGAGATCCTTATGAGTAAATATATACTTCAAACTCTTATGATCAGAAAATACCTCAAAGCATTCGCCATAAGGATAATGTCTCCAAGTCTTCAAAGCGAAGACAATAGCTGCTAACTCCAAGTCATGAGTAGGATAGTTGACTTCATGAGACTTCAACTGCCGAGAGCCATAAGCCACAACCTTTCCTAATTGCATCAAGGCACAACCCAAACCTTCCCTAGAGTCATCACAATAAACAGTATACCCCAAGCCTCTTTCTGGAACCACTAGTATTGGAGCAGTCGTCAACTTCTTCTTTAGCTCTTGAAATGCTTCCTCACAAGAATCATTCCAAATAAAATTCTCTCCCTTCCTAGTCAACTTCGTCAATGGGCCTGCTAAACGAGATAAATTCTCTATAAACTTCCGATAATACCCAGCTAGACCAAGAAGACTCTGAATCTCAAACACAGTCTTTGGCCTCTCCCAATTCATTACTGCCTCAACCTTACTAGGATCAACAGAAACTCCAGATTCGGACACTACATGCCCAAGAAACTTCACCTCAGTTAGCCAGAATTCACATTTGTTGGCTTCACCATAAAGCTGGTTGTCTCTAAGCAAATGTAATACCAACCTCAAGTGTTTCTCATGATCCTCTTCCGACTGAGAGTAAGTCAAGATGTCATCTATGAATACAATGACAAACTGATCAAGATACGGTCTGAATATGCGGTTCATCAAGTCCATAAATATCACCGGTGCATTAGAAAGACTAAAAGGCATCACAAGGAATTCATAATGACCATATCTAGTCCTAAAGGCAGTCTTATCTTCTTCTCTAACCCTCAACTGATGATACCCCGTATGAAGATCAATCTTCGAAAAACACTTAGAACCCTTCAACTGGTCAAATAAATCATCGATTTTCGGTAAAGGATACTTATTCTTGATAGTAACACGATTAAGCTGCCTATAATCAATACATCACCTCAAAGTCCTATCCTTCTTTTTAGAAAATAACACTGGAGCTCCCCACGGTGAGAAACTAGGTCGAATATATCCTTTATCTGATAAGTCTTGAATCTGGTTATTAAGTTCCTTCAGCTCAGCTGGAGCCATACGATAGGGTGCAATAGAGATAGGTTGTGTACCAGGTTCTAGCTCAATAAAGAACTCTACTTACCTATGTGGAGGTAAACCGGGTAACTCATTAGGAAATACGTTAGCAAACTCTCTAACGACACGTGGCAAGGAAATGAATTTTCCAGACTCATATAAACCTGATATACTGGATAACCACCCATCATGATGTTCACGCCACTGAGATTGTCTCAATGAAGAAGGTAATATATCTCTAAAGTTTCCGGTAAACTGGAAACGAATACCATGTGGGGTAACTGACGTCACCCGCTTCATGACAATCTAATACAACAAAGTGAGCAGACAACCAGTCAATGCCCAACATGATGTCGAACTCGGCCATGTCTAGAACTCTCAAGTCAAAAGTGACTTGAGCATCAGAAATAAGAAGCTCGCAGCCTCGACATATTGTATCAACACGAGATATCCCACCTAACGGTGAGTTCACTCCCAACGCAGTATATAGTGGTTCCGCAGATAAGCCAAGTAATGAAACACATGAAGAAGATATAAAATAATGTGAAGCGCTAGAATCAAACAAGACATCTACCCATGTATTGTGCAAAAAAAGGTACCTCGAATCACTGAGTGATCATATGAGGGCTCCTCAACTGGATAAAGTGCAAAAGCTCTCCCCTGAGACCCGTGGCTTTGCCCACCAACTTTCCCTTTTTCCTCGACCATACCCATCTGCTGGGATCCTCCAGAAGTCTGTGAAACTGGTGGCCTAACAGACTGCTCAGATTGTGCAGGACGAAACTGCAACTGTTGGTTCACACTACTCTGTTGAGATCCCCCACCATAACTTGTAGAATTTTCCTGAGGACAATCAGAGCTATAGTGACCCGACAGACCACACCCCCAACATATAACATTCCCCCTGTCCTGGAAACCACGACCTTGTGGACGGGGAGGTCTGAAAGATTGGCTCGGGTAAGAAAATGTCTTCGGCCTCTTCCCCGAGTAATTATCCCTGTGTTCTGGCTTTCTTCCCTTATTTTGATAACCTTGATTCAGACCTTTATTCTCCCACATGCCTTTGGAATCAGCCAACTCCCTCTCAGCAACTTAAGCAGACTCTTACAACCTCAGAATAAGACTCCAAGCGTAAAACAGCTATCTTGCCTTGAATAGATGGAGAATGACTCCTCTCAAACAACCTAGCCTTCTCGTTATTGTCAGATACCATATCAGGGGCATAACGGGCAAGCTTAGTAAAACTTGACTCATACTGCATAACAGACATACTACCCTGCTTCAAGTTCAAAAATTCACGAGCCTTAGCTGCCCGAACCATCTCTCGAAAGAACTTCGTAAAAAACATAGTCTTGAAGGTCCTCCACGCAATAAGTGATATGTCTAGGTTAGAGGTAACCAAATACCACCACTATCAGCCTCATCTTCCAACTGAAAAGTAGCTAACCTCACCTTAATCTCATCCCCAAAGATTCCCATAACATTAAAAGTTTTCTCAATCTACGTCACCCAATGCTCAGCTACAACCGGGTCAGGAATACCTCGAAAAACAGGTGGATTCTGCCTCTTAAAATCCTAAAGGTCCTTCATAGTATCAGGGTTAGCACCCTGATTAGAAGCACTACTATCTCCATTCGTCCCATTCCCCAAGTTTGCTGTATCCATCTACAACAAAAAACATCTAAAAATTCATATCTATAAACTTATGAGGTAGGATCAAGTCAAGCACATAAATCACATCAGATTCCTAAACCATTACCCAAAGCCCGAGGTGTCTCGCATACCTAAGCTCTGATACCAAGCTTGCACGCCCGAAAACCGGGGTAAATTTTTTTTTTGAAATAAATATAAAGGAACTAAACGAAAAAGAGTTGAACTGGATAACTCAAACTTTTATTTCACAAACTGAATATATTACAGAATAGTCAGAGCTACTAACGTTTCCCAACCCAACTATATTACATACAAAAACAAAACGAGGTTCTTCTCAAGAGATGTAAACAGGCTTGCACTCCAAACACCTAAGACAATTCAGGAACCGAACCATGACCACCACTATAACTTGTACCTGAAAAATATTAGGGTGAGCTTACTGCAAGCTCAGTAGAGAACATCAAGGCAACAGTCCAAGCACGTATTTTTTCATGGTACACATAACACATCATCATGCTATCACAGTTCAATATAATCATGTATATGTTAAGTCATGCATATGCAATTATTTAATCGTTTTATTATATTCATGGAATATGGGGTGATCACATACGCTCTCGCAGCTAGGAGTGAGTCAGCCTACCTCCGCATACACGCTCTCAGCTAGGAGCGGAGTACCTACCTGCCATCAAGCCGGCAGTGCTTTCTGCACCAGGCCTTAGGTGCAATCAGAGTCTTTGACCCAAGGGATGTACAATCCCTTAACCCATCAATTTCTCTTTCCACTTTCATATCTGTTTCACATGAAAATCGTGCATGAAGAACAATATCGACAATATCATCATGCTAACAGCATATCAAAAATCAACAGAGTTGATAGCATGTATCCAGCATTGAAAGAACCTCTCTAGGATTCATAGAAACTCAATGTTTAATGGCAAAACTAACTAATCAATAACCTGTTGAAATCAGTCCAGAAGCCGGAATTAAATAGCTGAAAAGCACAATTTTACCAAATATGGTAAAATCTAAAAAATCATCCTAAGTAATAATTATAAATAAATTAAATACATGACAATTCACCCAAACCGAGCTAAAATTAACATCGAAATTAATGGATAAAATATTACTCAAAATAGAAAAATTGGAAAATTTCGTCCCTTAAATAGTGGATTTTAACCAACCTAGGTTGGTGCTCGTGACAAAGTCACGAGTACTTTTTAGAACGTCGTTTCTTGTCAAAAAATGTATAACTTCACCCGAATCTTCAAGCCTTCAATTCTGCGTTAAGATCGAAATTGTTTTTCTAAAGCAGAAGAATTTCTTCCTGCATCAGTCACCCCCTCTTCAAAATAACCGAGTTCAACTTAGACTCGTGAAAGAGTACTCAATCCACCATATATGGATCACAATAAGAATATGGAAATTTGATTGAAAAAATTATAACTTGTTTAATTCATGTTTCGTCTCTACTCTTCATGAGCATCTTCAATAACAATATTTGATGAACAAATTAATTGAGAAGAATAAAAATTTACCTCATAGGTATTAGGGACATCAGAAGACTGCTCGGAATCCTCCCTAATGAATTTATCATCTTCGTCCCCATAGTCATTGTAAAGGAAGGGATTGTCCAATCCAACTCACTCTCACATATCGATGACATACCCTCATGAAAGATTGCATAACATGAAGTATATTTGGCTTCCTAAACAATTGTTTCTTTTTCTTCGTTAGCAACGCCAACAAAGCCATCGAATCTAATATACCTGAATAATTATAATGATTAGTATTTAAACTCGCTCCACCATAAAGCTCGTTATGACCACCGGAATCACCGTTATAGCGGATCTCAAACGCGGGTTGTGAGTCACAATCAAAGGCTTTGCAATACTTAAAATCCAGCGCCACTAAGAGTCAGGTTAGCTTCGCAACTTGTCGATGAAAATCCCGCGCCGCTAGGCGGTGGGCTAACGCCGCAATCTGCCTCTGCAGATCTGTTGTTACCATTGTAGATCTTTTATCATCATAACGTCTTACGTTTCCGTTGGAGGGCTTCATCATACTGAACCTGTCCGCAGCCGCCAGAACTTAAACGCACCATCGCTGATGATGATATTCTTCCCACGGAGCTCTGAGCTCTGATACCAACAGACGTCGGTCGAAATTAGGCGTTTTTGGGAGCAGCAAGAAGCAACAAATAGAAAGAAAAATCATGAAAAAATATCTCTAGGGTTCATAGAAAACTCATGGTTTTTTAGAAATCTCAATAATCAATCGCCCGTTGAAATCAGTTCAGAAGCCGAACTTATATATCTGAAAAAAATAATTTTACAAAAAAAGGATGAAAATCTCAAATATAATAATAAATAATCATAAATAATAATTCTAAATAAATTAAATACTCAGCAAAAAGATTCACTCAAATTGGATTAGAATTACTTTCCTAATTAATTAATGAAATATTACTAAAGATAGAAAACTAATGATTTCGACCCTTATACAGCGGATTTTTACCAACTTAGGTCGATGCTCACGAGTTCTTTTTAGAACGTGTTTTTGGTCAAAATAATGTATAAATTCATTCTGCATTTAGACCGATTATTATTATTTTTTTTTCTGAAGCAGACGAATTTCTTCCTGCATGGTATTCTTTCAGGAGTGTTCAATCAGACATTTTTATTAAGTATAGGATCAGCCTTCCGTATTGGAGATGGTGACATCGTTACAATATTCAAAGATAAGTTCTTATATAGACCAATATTGTTAGGGTAATTGCCACAAGCGCTACAACTAGTGATTCACCAACTTCAAAATTCATATCAGATCAAACATGACATGTGAAACGGAAGATAAATAGGCTCTGTTTGGTTGGTGGTAAAATATTTTTATGCAGAAAGTTTTTCCTTGTTTTGATGTTTGGTTGGAAATTTATCTTGTAAAATCTTTCAGAAAGTAAAATATTTATCCTTAAATGATGTAAAATGACTAACATGTTTAAAATCGATAATCCATTTTTTCGATAGTGAAGGAGCGTGAAAACAACTCATACTAACCTGCCACCAAGAACCACCATTGCCGCCACCCACCTCCACCCCATTGACACAACCCTCACTGCCACCAATGCTCCACCACCACCTCTTCTTCCACCAACCAAAAAAAAAATTATGCACAAGAAAAATATTTTCTCATTGTCAACCAAACACAAAAACTAAATGCAGATAAAGCTTATTTACAAAAAAAATATTGTGTGTAGAATATTTTCCTTTGTAAAATATTTTACAGTCAACAAAACGGAGCCATAGTTTCATCTGAGTATAAGTTACTGGGTGTCAAAACAGAATAAAATGAAGAAAATTGAGGAAGACATTCAAAAAATAGTGGGTGAAGAAAAATTGGCCCAAATATTATAAAAATATAAAATTTATGGTGTGGCGAGCCTAGTGAAGATCCCTACCGCTATAAGTTAAATTGATTGAAATTCATGTATATGTGTCGGTTTATTGGCATGGTGTCGTAGGGAAACATACCCAGAAGAACATCTGATCATGAATTGCCAAAACGCAGCCCGGACCTGGTTTAAATGCTTCGGTTAAGACCTCCCCTACATTAGACAAAGCTTCCCTTAAAGAATGGATCAAAGTCATACGAGGTCAAGTCACTCCTGCAAAAATTGGAAAATAATCTTCTTGAGTGATCAGCTATGCATAAAAATCTTCGATTTCAAAAACAGTGTGAAAGTGTACAAATATTGATAGGAAAGTTCACGCTGACGGAGCATTGGGACTTCACAAACGAGTACGAGTGTGTCTAACGTTCTCAACAGGTAAAACACAACAAATATAAATAAAAAATTGGAGTCGATGGGAGAATCTCGCTATTAAGTAGACGACAAGTTGACAAACCAAATAGTTCTTGGTATAACGGAATTCAACCTCACGAAAAAAATTCAAGAAACTCTAAAGGAAAGATATATCGTGGTTCGTTAACATAATCGTTAACTACGTCCATGGCGAAGCGAAATCCTATATTTTGTGTAGAAAACATGTTTAAAATGGACAATATTTTATTCTAAGACAATAGCCTCTTAAATAGAAAAAAAAAAGATACCAAAGAGTTGTTTCCTAACAAACTAAGCAGCCTTGGCCTTGTAGGAATTCGTGCGAACAAGCTTGGTATTCGTGCAAACCTACCCTGTACATGAGAATTCCCCAAGAAACCTATTTTTTCATGCGAACATAATGAACACACCAAAGAACCATTGTGTTTGTGCCAAACACCCCATGTATTCCTGCTAATACCTAACACCTCCAAATGCTTGTAGCTTGTCAAGAAACTATTCTTCTTGTCTTGTGTTGTTACGAGCTATAACGCCCCGGGATCTTGGTTCAGGGTTAATGCGACAATCATTAACCGAAAGCAGAATATTAACGACGAAGATTACATTTCAGTTAGAGTATACAAAAATATCTTGTAAAAATAAGTTGGGAGAAGTAAGATGTTTCAAATATGCTATATGATCTAACTTATGCTCAATGTCCTCGTCTCGATCCGCGTTCCCATCCCGGCCTGCACTAGCCTATGGTGGTTTTGAAATAGCAAAAAACATATCCCACAGTTTGAAAGCAATTAGTAAAAATTGAGTCAATACATATTATGACATGTAAAGTAATGAGTGACACACACATATAAGTAGTAATAAAATAAAAAATCTTGAACAATAATAATTAAATTATACCTAAGTTTTAGAACAATAATAATTAATCGAGTAGCCAATACCTCAAAACTTTCTATCATTAATAACTCACGAGTATTCAAGAAATTAAGCATGTAAAATCTCCATAGTAAACAAGTCACTTTTAACTGTTAACGATATTAAGCCACGAGTACCCAATGCTTTCAAATCATTCCATTTGATTCGGACTATCCAGATCAACAAACATGATCGATATAGTAGTAGAATTTCGTTCAAATTCCATCAATTAGTTTAGTTGAGGCATGTCCAGAGCCGCCAGCAGGATCGTTGTAGACAGAGGGATCATAGTAAATTCATAAAGGGTGCATTCTTGGGTCCATCAAATCCTATTTCTTTTAGGGCTTTGATACAGATTGCGTAGTGGAATTAACAATAAATAATTACGTTCAAGACCCTCCAAAGATCACAGAACTAGACATCACAACGATGGTAAAGGATATGAACGCATGAGTACCTTAGATTGTCTGCTTGACTTCACGTGAAATGTTGTCCACGTATATATGGTAGTCCACACCTAGGATCAAGTCTAGCGTGTAATAAACTCTTTTTTGTGAAGCTTATATTACTTCAGTGAATTTAATGACTAAGCACTTAGTATTTTGATGTATCCATATCTGCCAAACTATAATAGTTAAGCTCGTCCAGAATGACACCAGAAGTCCTAAGATCTTTTCTTATCGTTGAATTTAAGGATAAAAATATATAAGGTATAATTAGTACTAATCATACCGTTTAAGTACTAATTAGCTTAGTTAGTCGTGGTTAGTACATAATGACATGTAGTATGTTAGCTTGTATATCTGTTACTGCATGATTTACACGTAGGGTGACACGTGTCATTACCTTAGCCCCTGTCGTAGATGTTTGACACACAGCCCCACTGCGTGTCGTCGTGTGGTAGCATCTGTTACATATGTGACATGTTTCCTACTGCAATTCAGATGATTCTGACACATAACCTCCCTACGTGTCACCGTCATAGCCTCCTGCATTTGCATGCGCAAAACGTCGGGGGACACGTGTCACGCTATGGAGCCTTATCCTTACATAAATGACACACTGGTGGACTCGTGTCATAGGCTGGTGTACTGCTATGCATGCATGACACGCAGGATGACATGTGTTGCATCGGTGACGTGCTTTGCATGCTTGACACACGCCCCCGCTGTGTGTCATCGCGTGCCACCTTCCTTGTGCATGGTTGACATGTGTCTGACACGTTTCATGTCCTGGGAACTCCTTCCCTGCATGGATGCCACATGTCCCGCGACTCATCGCGACGTGATTGGTCGCCTCCCCTATAAATAGAACTTGTAGTTAGAGTTATTCTCATTCCAAAATTCAGTCAAGTACTAGAGAGATATAGTGTGAGTTGCGGAGGATATTCTCGATATATTAATCGGAGGTTCTGGAGGTTCTTATTATTTTATTAGCAGCTTCGTCGGACCGAGGTAGGGAATCTCAACGTTATAGCCCTACCGTATTGCGTTGCCTGTTTATATGCTAGTCGTTGTACCGCTTAGATATATTCATTATAATTGTCGAATTGCCATTACTGTGTCGATGTTATACCTGATTATTGTGAATTACAAATTGATATATGATTCATGTGGAGATGTTGTCAAATTATTATTTGAGCATTTGAATTATACAGAGTTGCACCTGAAATTGCTATTCGAATATGCTGTTGATATTCGTGACTAATGATTTTCCTTTTTGTTTGTTCCTTCTTGCTACCCAAAAAAAAAAAACACCTGATTTAGATCGGCTTCAGAAAATGATATATCTTTTATATAGAAATCATGTATAGACAAATTTTAATTCTTCGCTATATTTGGCAATTCTCGTGTTAATCATTCTTTTACATGAGAATTTGTTGGAACAAGTTTGATAAAGATGACTGTCGTCTCTAATTTATTAGTAAAAGTAGCCAGAAACCTTGTTGTAATTGTAGTTATAATATTTTTGAAACAAATATGGATTACTTGAACTTTTCTAGGATAGTATGACTTCTCAAAGTATTTGTTTATGAAGAAAATGAAGTTCTATTATGATAGAATAGTTCCTTCAAGGATCGAGGAGACTCAAAGGAGCAGAAAAGGAGGAGTTCCAGGGGTCTTCACACGAAGACAAAGGAGTCTTCACATAAAGACATCTCACAGGAAGGGCAAAACACGAAGATATTCGTGGAAGAGCTTGATGTCTCAATGTGCGAAGGTGTTCGCACGAAGAGGCAGAAGTCTTCTCACAAAGTAATTCGCACGAAAAGATTGTGCCTTCGCAGGAACACAATCTTGAGGCGACAACTAAGGAATGGAAACATTTCTAAGAGCATCCGGGCGGTTTTAGGGGGTATAAATCGATCTTTTGGGTCCTATACTGATATGTTAGCATTGTAATAGGTTCTCTTCAGTTGAATAAATGTCAATCTTTCCCGTGGACATAGTAAGCATACTTTTTCCTAGCGAACCACTTAAATCTTGTGTTTTTGCATCGTTTCTTCATCGTTCGTGAGGTGTGAGCTATCTTGAGTGTTATAACAAACTGGTATCAGTTCTGAGGCTGTGATCACTCCACCAAGAACGATGGTTGGAGCGATATTGAAGATCGACAGGTTCACAGGAGGGAACAACTTCAGTCTGTGGAAGATAAGGATGGGAGCTTTGCTCGAATCGCAAGGATTATGGGCACCTTTGACCGCGGACAAGGGAGGCATGTATGCTACAACATCGGAGTAAAAGACGATGGAGGAGATGGAACATTCAACCATCATGTTTTGTTTTTCGAATGACGTGATCATCAAGGTTGTAGATCAGAAGCAAGCAGCAGGTCTTCGGCTCAAGTTGGAGAGTCTCTACATGAAAAAAAAGTCTCACTAGCAAGTTGATGCTAAAGCAAATGATCTTCACCCTGCGGATGATCGAAGGTACGGATCCCAAGGACCATATTGATCAACTGAATAAAATTCTTTTAGATTTGCGTAATATTGGCCAGAATGTGGGGGATGAAGATGGCGCACTCTTGTTATTGATCTCGTTATCTCCGTCATATTAGAACTCGTGCAGTCCTTTATTGTGAATAAGGAAGACTTAACCTTAGAGGAGGTCAGATCAGCGCTCCATGCTAGGGAACTGCACCATAAGGGTGCAGGCACTAGTACAAAGGACCATGCTTCCGGGTTGATGGCGACCGGGGGAAGCAATAAGGGTGAGAAGAACAAGAAGAAGAAGCTCTTTGGTTCTAAGATACCCAAGGATGTATGTGCTTGGTGCAAGGGAAAGGGGCACCGGAAGAGATATTGCCCGAAACGAGGTCACAAGGGACAGAATGGCTCTACAGCCGTGGTAGAGAAGGGGAATTCATATGAATATGATATTGTTCTACTAGCGGATGATCTCACTCATCAATAGGATGAGTGGTTTCTTTCCGCTGGGGCTTCCTATCACATCTGTTCTAACATGGAACTTATTTCAAGTTACAACCGCGCAGATGGGGGATCGTTCATATGGCAAACAGAGCTATTTGCAATGTCATAGGAAAAGGTTAGGTTAGGTTCAAGAATCATGACAGGAAGACATGCACATTGAAGTAGGTTAGACACGTACCACTGACGCGCCTAGATTACACGTATTGCACAAGTATACGGTCAAGTGGTATTATGGAGTATTTTGGACTCTGATTTGTCAAACCCACAGGGAGTTGAGCCACTATTAGCCTATCGTTACTCAACTTTTGAATACAAAGTAACCGGTAAAAATGGTTAAGTGATTATAAGTTTGCCACCCTGAATCAAGTGGCTCTACGTAACTAAGAATTGAAATGTAATTAAGTTAACTAACTATTAATATGGAGAAACTAGATGATCTAAGATCCCTAGGGTACTCAGCTGAATTATGGATTCTGTTCACCACATTTCATTCTTCCTCTCATCATATCAGGTTATACTCGCAACACAAATCTTTCAATCTTGTATCACATTGCAATGTAATTAACAACAAATTCTTTCAGCCTAATGTTGCTAGCCACATCGCTCTAATTGTTAGACTAAGGGCACCTACAAGACCTTTCAAGCTTTCACAATTATCACCCTAGCATAACCAACTGAAATAACCCCTTAATTGATCATTCTCAGTCTCTTACCTCTCAGTCTCAAGAACATCAAGAACGTCTTACTACTCTTCACAAACCTAGGGTTGAGTTTTTTTCATACACTCTCCTAGATAACTAACATGATATGGGTGATAAAGCCTCACATACCAAGAATTAAGAAATCTAGTAGAAGATCGATTGGAAGAAAGACAAAAATTTAGTATTAAACATGACGTAACCCTATGAATCCATAAATCAATCAAGTAACACCCTAGTTCTCCATAATCACCTAGCTACGAGTTTATCTATACATAGAATAGATTGATAATATCATAATCTCCATGAAAATAGTACAAGAGATGAAGAAGAATAATCAAACAATGAATTCTCCAAGCTGTGCGTGAGTCTTCGTCCAAGAACGTTTCCTCTTCCGTCGTTCTCTCTTTCTTAGTCGTACGTGTATGACTTTTCTTCCCCCCTCGGTCGTTTCTAGCCAAATATCCTCCTGTGTCTTCAAAAATTGCCTTTTTTCCCCCAACACTATGGAATTTAGCGTCAGGGCACTTCATACGAAATACTCTCATTTCGTGCGAAATGCCTTGCAAACTTGTTCCTGATTTTGCTCTGAATTCTCCAGGCCATAAATTCTTCGTCCGATCTCTTTTAATCTCCCTGACCTATCGTTGGAAATATCTCTGAGTGTACTTTAGTTTGGCACTGGTCTCACTCCGAAATATATTGTAGAACTCTACATATAATCAAATTAGTGCAGACTGGTCACTCTAGTGCCTCCAACTTGGCTTCCCTTCACTCCACTTGAGCTCCCGTTTTTTGCGAAGTTCATTCCATGCCGCCTAGTAACCGATTAGCATCCGTTCTTGTCAAGACAACATGAAAAAATATACCAAGTGATTAGATTTGACAAATAACAACTAAATATGCATAGAAACGCCCGGACTTACAATATAGTGCATATGAAGCAACAAGTGATAAAACGACTCATATTCTCTAACATTAGGCTCAAATCTCTCCGGATAATGTGGGAAATGGCAATTATATAGCTCCTAAAAGGCGTAATCAAATTCCCCCACACTACCCTCTTGCTCGTCCCGAGCAACACTTGCTTCACAACAATTGGCATATATCATTACTCTGCCTTTGACCCCAACGACTCAAACAACGGAATATTCAACCTACAAGACGTTGAACAATGCAACCCGAATATAAAAAATGCAAAAGTTGGAAGAACGCTATATACTATTTTTTTTGGTTAGAGATTGGGCAATCTCGAAAAGTAAACCGGCATGTCATAGGGCTCTCATATCCCCTTGGAGATTCTACAACTTTGGAGATCGGTAGAACTTGCGGCGAGTTTCGTCAGACAAAACGGGCACGAAAATTCAATAAGTTGCTTCCGCACACTCACCACACGTATCCCTAGCACATACCATCCGAACTACTTATCCATGGGTTAAACTGTAGACGGCTTAGGACGGGTAGGATAGGATAATTAGAAGCGCAGTCCTAGACATCTTGATAAGACTTACTAAATCCGATTCTCACACTCCCTTACGAAAATCCAAGGAACCCCACCGAATCTAACTACTCCGACCTCATTCCCTCAATGTTGGTGCAACGCTGACACGATTTCTTACGCGTATACGCAAGTTCACGGTCGAAGTAATAAAAATTGAGTATTAAAACTCATGTTGTCGAACCCACAGGGACTGACTCGAGATTGTTTAGTTAGTCGATTAATTTAGAGTACTGTAACAGGGAGGAAGAATTTGATTTAAGAATTGAAATAAACAACTAACTAATATTTTTTTTACTAATAAACAAATATGGAGAAATAACTAGGTGATCTATGGATCCCCTAGGATTTTAGACAGTTCCGGATATAGTACTGAAACACGCTATCATCTAATTAGTTGTGTCGGGTAATAGCACTGACAATCTCCTCTCAGTCTCATGTCACTCTACCTATCAGTCGACTACGGGTCATGTCGGTCCACCGATGTCTACCGATGTGGTTCTAACAGCCTAACGTTAAGCCGATCGCTGGGTCCTCTCGGTCCACCAATTCCCAAGTTTAACGCTAAACAATAGAATCTACCCTCACACGAATAGTCCTATCATCTCACCTCTCAGTATCAATGATTCGGGCTAATTTCTTGTTCTCGTTCGTATCCGATAAAGTCTCTCTCGAGCACCCACCTATAAAGCTAGCATAACCCGTTCGAGACGCCTTTTATGCTAAGAATTAATCTTAGAACAATCAATCCAACTAACTAGTTAATAGTCTTTAAGCTACGAATCTAATAACATATTAATTCTTCTCCCTAAAGTTGTTCTTGTCACCTAAGACGTGTCAATATCCATAGTGATCAAAATATACGATATCAAAGAAGAACAATACAATCAAAAGAATCGAAACATGAATCAAATACTTAGTCCGGAAAAATTGTCTATTTCAAAACCCTAGGTTCATCTCCATAGAACCTAGAAAAATTATTTACCTATGCATAAAGTAGAAAAACAATACAAGTTTCTCCATACACATGATAAAGAGAAGAAGAAGAAGAAGAAGAAGAAGAAGAAGAAGAAGAAGAAATAAACATGGTGGTCCAAGCTCTTCTTCGACTTTGTCCTCGTCTCCTTGCGTCGTCATCTTTTATTCACGTTCTGTTATAATACAGAATGATTAGAACAACCCCCTTAGTCCTGTTTATACCAATCCCGTAGGTTCTTCTCCTTATTGCACTTTTGCTCATCCAGTTATGTTGGAGCTCATAATTAGCCTCTTCTCCTTAACCCTAGGAAGTAAAGGAGAAAGTATTTATTGGGGCTAGCCCCACCACTGTGGCATGCCTGCGTGGTGGGGCGCACCATTCAATTTTTGACAAACAAGCAAAATTGGGTGAGTTCCATCTGACTAATGCATATTTGTCAAAAGTTGAATGGAGCGCCCCACCACATAGGCATGCCACAGTGGTGGGGCTAGCCCCAAAGAATACTTTCTCGAAGTAAAGACCCGTGCCTCGTTTATTTCTTAATTATTTTCCTTAATTACGCTCTGACCCCAGCCACAAAAATAGCCGCCTGGACCGAATGAGCAGAAGGGATTCTTTTATTCGCACGAAATCCAGGAGATTTTCGCTCGAAATGCCCTGGAAATTGCTTCGGCCCTCTTCTTCTTTCTTTTCTATATGTTTTGATTCTTGCTACTGGACGGTGGTGATTGAGTCTCTCTTTTGCTCCGATTGTTGGTTGGGTTTTCTTCGCCTCTATTTCTGCTGTGATTGGCGCAGCTGCTCTGGGTTTGCAGTGGCTGGGTTTTGATTGGAATTGGGTGATGGACGGAGTTTGATTGGTGGCTGAATTGGATGGTGAACCTGTAGGTGGTTGGTGATGGTATTTGGAGGTAGTTTTCTGGGTTTTCAGTCGGTAGTTGGCAGGTTGGTGGTGAATAATGGTGGGTGTTGGTGATGGTTCCCGTGGTGTAATGGCTTAGGTAGTTTTGGGAGTAGTCAGTATGTTGGTTTATGTAGAAGAGGTGATTGCTTTAGGTGAGGTATTGGTGTGTTTAAGAGATGGGTATTTGGTATTGAATGGTGTGGCATATGAGTTTAATGGTAAATGAATTCAGGAGAGGGCTTCGGTGGTTTTGGTGAGAGGTGGCTTTTTGAGTTTGTTTAGTTGCTAGGTGAATGGTACTGTAGTGTTGGATTGAATGGTGTTGGGAGAATTGGTGTAGGAAGTAGATATGGTGATGTTTAATTAGTTTGGAGTGTTGGCAGATTAGGAGGTATTGATAGGTTATGGTTGAGTTGATGAAAATGGTAGAGTTGGTAGATATGTAGTGTAGATTTTGGTTTGGTTTAGGACTAGGTACTGGTAATGTGTTGGATTGCAGCAACAATTTATTGATTTCATCTTCTCCTCTCTCATTAAAAATTCTCTTTGAGCTTATTCCGTTTCCGAAGTTCGTCTTCAAATTCAATTAATGCTTCGATCCTCCGGTACCTGCGAATCACAACTCTAACGCACCGGGTGTAAAATGTAACAATTATAGATCAAATAAACTAGAAAACGCCTTTACTTTACAATTAAGCATAACAAGCTAGAACCCACAAATATCTCAGTTTCATAGTGCAAAACTCATAATATTTACCCGGAAATCATACAAAACGGTAGGCTTTAAAGCATACATATAACATCGTAAACGGGGTTATCAAATACCCCCACACTACCTTTTTGCGCGTCCCGAGCAAAATCTTAAATTAAACTCCCACACTATGATTTTCAATCCACCGTTTTGCATACAACTTTACTAGCCAAGTGACACAAACAACTCACACACACGACTATGCAAACTACATGCTTTTGGACAATGCAACTCGATTATTTCACAATGCAAATTTTAAAACAACACAATTTTTTTTCTTTTCTTTAGAGATCGGGCAATCTAGCTATCACTAACCAAAATCATCAAGTTCTCACAAGTCTCTTTTGAAATTTCACAACCAATAGCAGGAAATTGAAAGTACAATGATCCTACGCACAAGTTCACTAAGGGGTCCCCAAACATCCACCATAAACAATCCAAGACTCGGGCACGTCCTTTAGCTCAGAGGGTCTAGGCATCCTTAGTACTAAGATAGTCTTTCTTCGCCAAGTCATTTGAGGTTTTCAGACCCTCTTAGCCGCGATTGCATTGAATGCAAATTGTCCCAGTGACGGGAGACACAACTCCGTGTAATACGACTTGACTTTAATTTTCCCTAGTTTCTCTAATTGGATTGAATCCAAATTACCCGCACGAACGGAGGCACATTAGGTTGTTCACCGTATCTAATCCAAGAGAAGATTTTGATTTCATTTTTTTTTTCATTCTCTTCTATTTTTTTTTCAACCGTGAATTTAGAGCTAACAAGTGTGGGCTTTTCCGGTTAACTCTTGAAACCGCCGTAAGTGATGGTGGTGTACGCCCCTCGACTTTACTTAGGACGAGGCAACCGTACCATATGGAATCAACTCTATACGAAGGTCCACCCCAGATTTCAAGAGGCCACAAGTTTCCACTCGAAAACAGACTATTCAACTCCTTAGGACTAAATCCTCCTAGCACAATAAAGGAACTAAAAGTATGCCCTCGTCTACTTTCCACTTTTCCCTGAATACCCATGACATCCTTTCGTGAAACAGGTGCGCGAGATACTAACAATTAAAGACATTCCGACTATGGCGCTTCCTATTCTCAGAGACTCTTTCACTGAACTCTCTTCGGTTTCTAGCTTCATCAATTGCCCATATTCTCAAAAAATTTAATTTTTTATGGATTTTTCTCTTTTCTATTTTTTTTTCAATTTTTTTTTTTCATATTTTCCTAAACTCTATATGCAATGGTCAACTCTACTAATCACATAACATTGGGTAGGGTGACTCAATAATGTAAAAGTGCTAACAATGCATAAAATACACAATCTAACACAAAACGATAATATATTTAAAACACCGTACACTAACCACACTACTCACAATACAACACAAACTACATGTAACTGGCAATGCAAACAGACATGGCTAGAAAAATATACACAAATCCCCCCCACACTTAAGCGTTTCGTTGTCCTCAACAAATTTAGAGATAAAATAAGAGGACTCATCGCTTAAATGTGTAGGCGGTGGATCTCCACAATTACTGCTCAAAACAGAAACAGAGAGAGAATGAGAAATACATGTGATGCCCGGATCTACCTGGGCACCGTGTTCGTGAAACTGCAACAAGAAGGGGTCCATTGGACCGTTGACAGTTCCCCGCTGATGAAGATCACTTGAGCAGTCCCCAAGCTACATCATGCTACACTGTAGCTCCCCTAAGGTCGTGTGTGCCTCGCACACCGGGGTAGATTGCTCCATCCTGCAAAAATGCACGAAAAATCCCCAACTCCCTCAAGAGTCCCCAAGTGGGTTAAATATGCCATGACACATCGGGGTAGATTCTTTGCTAACACTACCTGCAAAAACTAAATAACTCATCAGTCTCTTTCTCTCTCACCTCTCAAATCATCATATGGTGACGCAAAAGAAAAAAATGAAATAAAAAAAATCCTAATCTAATGTTGGGTTGCCTTCCAACTAGCGCTTGTAATTTCAGGTCGACAGCCCGACCCAGTTACCTCAACCAACAAGGAACGTGGATGATGCTTTATCCCTCTACTTCTTCTTCTTCCACCATCGCTTTTCTAGAACTTTCTTCTCAAGTGCACCCATGTGCTGTAAAGTTGATGGAGAAGTGTAAAAGCTGACTCTTTTCATTTTACACTTTTTATTTTTGATCAACTTCCACACCGTGCTACTGGGCTCGAAGGCATCTATCTCCATGAAGTCATCCCAGTAGTACTCATTCTGCTGTACTTCTTGATATTCTTCATTCAGTGCACGCATTTCATCTACACCCCCACACTTGGTGATTTCATTCAGCTGCGTTGGGGCTAATTCCATGCGTTCCTGAGAAAACATACTCAACAGATACCAGTGAAGCACATAGATATGAAAGAAGAAAAAATAAAACAAAACTAAAAAAAGGTACTCATAACTAATTCCTAACTAAATAATCTACCGTTGTCCCCGGCAACGGCGCCAAAAACTTGACACGATTTCTTACGCGTATACGCAAGTGCACGGTCGAAGTAATAAAGATTGAGTATTAAAACTCAGGTTGTCGAACCCACAGGGACAGACTCGAGATTGTTTAGTTAGTCGATTAATTTAGAGTACTGTAACAGGGAGGAAGAATTTGATTTAAGAATTGAAATAAACAACTAACTAATATTTTTATATTTTTTTGATCAATAAACAAATATGGAGATATAACTAGGTGATCTATGGAACCCCTAGGATTTTAGACAGTTCCGGATATAGTACTGAAACACGCTATCATTTAATTAGTTGTGTCGGGTAATAGCACTGACAATCTTCTCTCGGTCTCATGTCGCTCTACCTATCAGTCGACTACGGGTCCTGTCGGTCCACCGATGTCTACCGATATGGTTCTAACAGCCTAACGTTAAGCCGATCACTGGGTCCTCTCGGTCCACCAATTCCCAAGTTTAACGCTAAACAATCGAATCTACCCTCACACGACTAGTCTTATCATCTCACCTCTCCGTCTCAATGATTCGGGCTAATTTCTTGTTCTCGTTCGTATCTGATAAAGTCTCTCTTGATCACCCACCTATAAAGCTAGCATAACCCGTTCGCAACGCCTTTTATGGTAAGAATTAATCTTAGAACAATCAATCCAACTAACTAGTTAATAGTCTTTAAGCTACGAATCTAATAACATATTAATTCTTCTCCCTAAAGTTGTTCTTGTCATCTAAGACGTGTCAATAGCCATAGTGATCAAAATATACGATATCAAAGAAGAACAATACAATCAAAAGAATCGAAACATGAATCAAATACTTAGTCCGGAAAAATTGTCTATTTCAAAACCCTAGGTTCATCTCCATAGAACCTAGCAAAATTATTTACCTATGCCTAAAGTAGAAAAACAATTCAAGTTTCTCCATACACATGATAAAGAGAAGAAGAAGAAGAAGAAGAAATAAACCGGGTGGTCCAAGCTCTTCTTCGCCTTTGTCCTCGTCTCCTTGCGTCGTGTTCTTTTTTTCACGTTCTGTTAGAATACAGAATGATTAGAACAGCCCCCTTAGTCTTGTTTTCACCAATCCCGTAGGTTCTTCTCCTTATTGCACTTTTGCTCCTCCAATTATGTTGGAGCTCATAATTTGCCTCTTCTCCTTAACCTTAGGAAGTAAAGACCCGTGCCTCGTTTATTTCTTCATTATTTTCCTTAATTGCGCTCAGACCCCAGCCACAAAAATAGCCGCCTGGACCGAATGAGCAGAAGGGATTCTTTTATTCTCACGAAATCCAGGAGATTTCGCTCGAAATCCCCTCGAAATTGTTGTGGCCCTCTTCTTATTTATTTTCTATCTGTTTTGATTCTTGCTGCTGGACGGTGGTGATCGAGTCTCTGTTTTGCTCCAATTGTTGGCTGGGTTTTCTTCGCCTCTATTTCTGCTGTGATTGGCGGAGATGCTCTGGGTTTGCAGTGGCTGGGTTTTGATTGGAATTGGGTGATGGACGGAGGTTGATTGGTGGCTGAATTGGATGGTGAACCAGTAGGTGGTTGGTGATGGTATTTTGGAGGTAGTTTTCTGGGTTTTTGGTCGGTAGTTGGAAGGTTGGTGGTGAAGAATGGTGGGTGTTGGTGATGGTTCCCGTGGTGTAATGGCTTATGTAGTTTTGGGAGTAGTCAGTATGTTGGTTTATGTAGAAGAGGTGATTGCTTTAGGTGAGGTACTGGTGTGTTTAAGAGATGGGTATTTGACGCGAATTCTTTACGCGTTTAAACGCAAGTGCACAGTCAAGTAGTAAGTGGAGTATTTTACGACTCCGAGTATCGAGCCCAAGGGAAATAGACGATTATTAGCTAATTAAGAATTAAATTTATGATACCTAAGTAACTGGTAAAAAGTGTTTGATTTGATAAAGTTGTCACCCACAAACAAGCGACTAAATTTAAATGACAATTAACTAAATATTTTTGTAGAGTTTTCACTTTTAAACGAAAATAGCTTGTGATTGAATACGATTAATAAAGAAGAACTAGGCAATTGATGGTCCCTAGGGTGTTCCGGGTTATGCTTGAAACACTCTACGCACGTTCTAATTATACTGGGTAATACTCATCATGATCTTCTCTCAATCTCACGTGAATTTGTGCAATAAATAGCCTTCGGGTCCTCTCGGTCCACCTCCTTATACAATTACACTCTAGTTGATTTGTTAGGCTCGCTCACCGGGTCCTGTCGGTCCACCGAATTCACTAAGTTCTAACAAAATCAACCGAAACTACCCTCACACGATTAATCAAGTTTCTATCTCCTCTCGGTCTCAAGAAACTACAAGATCACCAAACTATTCTTTAACACGTCTCAATGAGCTCACTTTCGTGCAACCCCATAAACAAGTAATATTCTACGGGTGATCAAGCCAAGAACATTAATAAATAAGTACAAGAATAGGTAAGCTAACAAGAACGTTCATAGAATTGAAGCAAAAGCATGCATCAAGTCCAAAATCCGGAAAATCATCCAACAACCCCTAGTTTTCCATCAATCACCTAGCTTTAAGAAGTTTAGCTAGACATAATATGGTTCAACATATCCAAAATAATGAAGTTCATGCAGAATAGAAGAAGAAAAGATGATCAAACGCTAAAATCTTCAATGTTGATGATCTTCCAAGCTCCAAGCTTTGTCTCCTATCTTCCCTAGCTCCCAAGACTTCAAAGATGCGTCAATATCTGTTCTTAGGTCGCCCCCAAGTTTTTTTACCAGCTGGGCACGCTTTTTAATGAAAACTAGCCGAAATTGCACTTCAGCCCCTCTACTTTGTAATTCCCGGACAGAATTATTTGCTGATTTTGCGCGGGTTGTATCTCCATTATACGGACTCGTATTTGGGCCTACCATATACCGTTGGAAATCTGCGGATGTCTAATTTCCAATGCCGCAGGCCTTGCTCCAAAATTATTTGTATATTTTCCTGAGAATCGAAAAGAGTGCAGGCTGGTCCTGTGTGACTTTTCCAACTTTACTTCGTTTTTTGGTCTCTTTTTCTCCTCTTCATCTAGCTCCATTCCAAGCATATCTAAGCATCTCATAAGATCCAATGCACCTCTTTTACCTGATATATACAACACTAAACAACCCGTGCAATTATCATAGCAAATATGAGAGGAAACATGCACAAATAGGCTAGAAACACAACTTTTTCACTCTTAGGCTTGGAAGTCATCAATTCCACATATTAACGCACATATAACATATAAATCATGTGAAATAAGCCTATTACAAGTAATATGTAAGTATAAAAATAACTCCTAAAAGGGAGTTATCAAATACCCCCACACTTACCTATTGCGCGTCCCGAGCAACAAATCAAAATCCAACCTCATTCTCACTTCATCCTCCACCCACAAGATATAAGCCAAGACAATTGCATACTATTCGAAACACCATTGCATACAAATCTTAACTAGCCGACTCAATAACAAAATACGATTCCAAAATGCAACGATATGATGCAAATGCAAGCTACGACTCGATCCTACACAACACATATTTACACACGCACGCAAAAGTATTTCTTTTTGGTTGAGATTGGGCAATCTCGATAAGCAAACTGGTAAGTCATCAGGCTCTCATATACCCTTTGGAAACTCTACAACCTCCATGATCGGCAGAACTTGCGGCCAGTTTCGTTAGACAGAACAAGCACGAGCACTTAATAATTTGCACTCACACACTCATCAGACATATCCCTAGTACTTACCATCTGAGCTATTTATCCACGGGTTAAAATAGTTGACGGCTTAGGACGGATGGGATAGGCTATTTAGAAGCGTAGTCCTAGACGTCATGATATTCTCACCTAACCCGTTTCTCACACTCCCTCACCGAAATCCAAGGAACCCAACCGAATCTCACCTACTCCGGCCCTCATTCCCTCAATCCCAGTGCAACGCCGTTCTCGCGGCCACAAATGTGAAAGAGTGTTAGACAGTATCATAGCTGATTTCCTCGGTTTCCTTGCAATTGCCAAAACACGCTCCTTTATTTCCTTCTCTTTCCTTTCATTCTCTCTCTTTTTTTTTCTTTTTTTTTTTTTTTTTTATTTTCTCACTTCCCACAAATAATCAACACATGGAGCACAAGTAATACTGAATGAACCCGACGAGATAAAAATATCATGTAGATGACGTGGGGGTGGAATGTGTCAAATCAAAGAGATATAACAATAATCGTCGACACCCCCACACTCGATGTAAACCAACTCACAAAATTCGGTAGTCAAAGTGATACGTGCTTTCCAACCGATCCTCCTAATCACCTAAGATATAGAGAATAACATGAAAAACTGGCACGTCCTCCTATAATATCAATCAACCCCACGTCCTATCGTGCGGAAAGAATGTCACGCACTACGGCACCCACCTGTGATCGTGGTGTAAGGACACGATTCACCACCACACCGAAGTGTGCTGCCGTCTCTAACTCACCCTCACATCCCCTCAAACAACGGCATGTAAGAGAATCCACGTGAATATACCCACTCAGCACACCCTCATCGAACCTCCCTAACTCGACTCCCTCTATCATGACGCATAGGAAAGGGCCTTTCTAACAAGTGATGAGAGTCACAATGAAAGGCTTCCTAGGCTAGAGGCTGTGAATAAAAGGGGTAAATGGATCGAACAGGGTAACTAGTGGACCTAGTCTGTGAGACGGGACGTGAGGTCCCCATAAAAGTCACTCGCACGACTTTTCCGTTGCCACTACGAGGAGGGTTGACGACTACCTAAATGACGGCGGTGTAATACTAGTAGGATATCTAAGTCTGAGAGACAGTTACTTGCATTTCTAGTATGCATTAGATCTATAAGTCTTCCTACTCCAGATTCGCGTCTCTGCCTCACTTCGGATCTTCATACTCCTAGGGAATTCTATCATTAAGCCCTCGCCAAGTTCAACTCATTTTGATTGCCCTTTCTCTAAAAAAAAATCAATTTTTAATTTTTATGGATTTTTTTTTTTAAATTCCTACTCTATATGCAAGGCCAGACGCGAAAGAAGACTCAAAAATGACTCATTTCAGGTAGGTGGACTCAATTAAGTAAACTTGCAAAATAAAACAACTAACACATATATACAGCGCTAATACATCACCATACGACACTATAACTAAACACGACATGGACCACGAATACGACACTATACGAACTAACAATCTACATGATGACAGGTTAATGCAAACACGGTCTGGCTAGTCAAGACTAAAACTCCCCCCACACTAGAATGCGTCGTTGTCCTCAACGAATTTAGTGATCAATCAAGAGGACTCGGCAATTCTAATGCGAGGGGCGGTGAATCTACTCAGGACTCCCAAACGGTTTCATTGCACAAGAAAGTAGCAATTAAAATTTGAAATTATATTCGCTACGTGCGTGTGACAAGGTGTGCAGAAACAATTGAGCAATTAAGCGCAGATTTCAAGGGAATTCAACGACCAATTCAGTATATCCTATGCAAGTGCCTAAACATAATTAAAAGAGAGAATTTAGATATACCTGAAGCCCTGGAGTTTTGTTCTGACGGGGCTTGATCGACAAAATCAGTTAAGAACCGTACGGTTGACTGATTTTTTTATAATGATGTGAGATTTTTAGCTCAACGACTTCTCCTCATTGTCCCCGTCACAACCCTTCAAACGGTTTCCTCTAATTCTTAACGGTTGATAACGAATTGGCCAATTTGTCGTGACAAAAACCCTAGTTTTTACCATCCCACACCTTTCACCACCTCATTCACCAACACCAGCTCTTCAATTGTACCAAACCCACACGGCCACACCCAATTCGACCTTTCTACCTCCAATCTTTCACCATCAGACCCACCAGTTGCAGCCAACACCTAAACCCAAAACAAATGCTAACACTCCACCGCTGCTGCAATCCTCCACAAAACCAGTTTGATTCCCAGAACAAAGAGCAAACAACCCAGAAGGAGCAGCGAAAAACAGAGGCTAAATATGCCTTGATTCAGTTTGAAATCGCGACCCAGAAAAAAAACATGGCAGCGCAGCAAGGAAAGGAGGAGATTCCCCACGTTTACCTCGCCGGATCTTCAGAAACACACACTGGACGTCGTATCCGCTGACGAGCCGAGCAAAACCCACAGAAATTCGGCCAATTCCGGTGAATTTTCTGATAAATAGCGTCCTTGAGGCGCGACTGGGTTCTAAGAGCACTGTAAAGAAACTCGTCGGCGCTGATTATCCGAGCAGATCCCACCAAACTCACACCGAATTCCGGCGATTTTCCGGTCATATTTCGAGCGGTAGTGGTCTTCAGGGTTGCCGACGTTCTTTGAGAGCTCTGCGTGGTGTGGGTCTTCTTCAACAAACACCCAACCCTGTGTTGTCGGGGTTGATTAGGCGAGAAGAACCCAGCAAATCCCAGAAGTTCCGGTGATTTCTTCTGCGGGTTCGCCGGAGTGAGGAAGAGAAGTCGCCGGCTTCACAGGCGGCCGGAGGCGCGATGGGACACCACCAAAAATTGCCGGAATTTGGGACGGGGGGACTTGTGGTGGTGGCGGCTTGAAACTCGTCGGGAGGAGAGACGGAGGCTGCTGGGGTCGCCGGATTGAGAGAGGGATTCGCCGGAGGATGAAGCCGCGAGGGAAAAACGCCCGAGGCTTGAACCCGACGGGAAGAGGGATTCATCGTTCGTCTGAGGGTGTTCGAACGATGAAGAAGAACCCCTGTATGCCCGATGAAAATCAAAATTTTTCCCGAATTTCCCTTCTCACCCTCAAAAAACCATTGAAATTCCCTCTTTACCCCTGTTCGTGCGAACAAATATGCGTTCGCACGAACACTGTTCCTGTGAGCACATTATTTTGTTCCTAATTTCCGGCAGTGATTTTTTGGTGGCCATTTGTTCGTGCGAACAAGAGGGGTGTTCGCACGAACACCCCTGACTCCAGCTTCATTTTTTTTTCCGCTTCGTTTGCTTTATCTTCGAAGATCCTTAGCTTGAATTTCATGTTCCTCTTGTGTTCCTGAGCTCATTTTTTTCCGTGACACGCTTCCCAACATCCTCGGGAATCTCGTCGTGATCACATCTTTCTCGTTCCACTTCCGCCTTGCTTTTACATCCGAACTCCGATGCGCGCATTTCTATGCGAGTCTACGCACATCAAGAAGGGGAATCCGAATCGTGTAATAAACCTGTAATCCTGCGGAGACTCAATTCAAATGTCAAATTCTCGCTCTCTCACCCCTCAGATAACAAAACAGAATTAAAAACGCACACAACAGTATTTAAAACACACTCTCTACACTAATGCATAAAATACGTTGGGTTGCCTCCCAACAAGCCCTTGTAATTTACGGTCGACAGCCCGACCCAGTTACCTCTGCCACCTCACGAGGGTGGTCTGGCACATTGTGCCGCTTCCAGCTTAGCTTTCCTGTGTTGGATTTGAAGCACTACTTCATGTGCGTGCACCGCTGATGGCTTATTTCTTTCCCAGTAGTCAGGTGGATCCCCTTGCGACAATTCTGGGATTTGGCGCTTCAATTGTAAAGCAAATGGCACACCTGGTTGATATTCCCATGAACACTGGGGTGACGGTTTGAAGACCCGAAAAGTCTCCATGTCATCATGTACCCTCATAATCAGTTCTCCATTCTCTACGTCAATGAGAGTACGACCAGTTGCCAGGAACGGCCTACCCAGAATTAGCGGAACATCACCTACTGGCATATCCAATATAACAAATCAGCCAGAATGATCAGACTTCCGATCCTCACTAGCACATCTTTAACCATCCCACATGCTTTCTTCGATGACTTGTCTGCAAATTGGAGTGTTATCCAGGTTTTCAGGGGCTCCCCCACACCTAACTTTTTGAATACCGACAACGGCATCAAATTCACGCTCGCTCCCAGATCAAAGAGAGCTCTTCCAGTGTAGGAATCACCCAATGTAGCCTCAATGACAAAGCTACCTGGATCCTTCTTTTTCTTAGGTAACCCATGCAAAACACATGAACTAACCTGTTCATTTAAGTTTACTCTCTGAAATTCATCCACCCCTTTCTTTCCAAGAACTGCATCTTTAATAAATCGAGCATACTTAGGCATCTTTTGAAGTGCCTCAATCAATGGGATATTGATATGTAGTTTAGAAAACACGTTCAAAAAGCGTCTGTATTCTTCTGAATCATCCTTCTTCTTCCTAGTACGTAATTGAAATGGTAGTTCTGAAGAAGAAGGAAAAGATGGAAGTGGTACCTCGGTAGATTTCTCTGCATCCTGGTGAATCATGCCCTTTGATTGGGGGATCATGACAGGTGTCTTCTCAGAATCGAAGACTTCATGTTCCTTCGCCTTTGAGGCTTTAGCTCTGGCATGACTCGGATATGGAGGATCTGTAAGTGCAATACCACTTCGAGTGGTGATGGCTTGAGCCTGTCCCTCTGATGTGTCAACAATACTATCCAGTGCCCTTTGTTCAAGTTGTTCCTTTAGATCTTTTATTTCTGCTTGAGAAACTTGAAGTGCAATTGCTACAGAGCTGAACTGTGTGGACATGTCTGTCATGTGCTGAGCCATCGTATTTATTATCCCTGTCATATCGGTCAACTCTAATGGTGGTACTGGTTGCTGCTGATGCATCTCTGAAACATTTGCTTCATGCACTACCTCTACCGCATTCACCTGAACCGTGCTATATGCCACTGAGCTATGCTTCATCGGTTCTTTTTGTTGGTTCTCATAATCCCAGCTCTCCTCTTGCGCAACCACACGTCTCATCAACTCATATGCACCGTCAACATCACATTTGAACAAGAAACTGCCCCCAGCTTCTCTATCAATCTTTTCATTGTCAAGCATTCCAAGTGCATCATAGAAGACCTGTATGATCTGGCTTTTTGCAATGCCATGGTTGGCGCATTTGCGTAGCAATAAGTTGAGACGCTCCCATGCTTTGACCATGGATTCATGTTGCTTTTGCCTGAATGACCAAATCTCGTTCTGCAGCTGAATCATGCGTGAGATGGGAAAGAATTTACTCATGAACTGGGAGGCACAGTCTTCCGATGTCTTGATTGAGTTGGATGGCAATGAATCCAGCCAATCCATAGCAGCTCCCTTGAGGCAATGAGGGAAGAGCATCAGTTTTATTGATTCGGAAGTGACCCCACTATAACGGATTAGCCCACAGTGGCTCTGAAATGTCCCAATGAATGCATGTGGGTCTTCCTCGTCTGTCCCAGCAAAATTGCACTGGTCCTGAGCAAATTGAATTGTGCCCAGCTAGAGACAGAAGGTTTCTGCCTGAATTGGTGGCACCACAATTGCTGGCTCCCTTCCTTTAAGATCCGCCTCAAATGCCTGGATTATTGCTTTCCCTGATCGATTATATGGCATTGAGGTCGGGCGCGGTATAGATGTTGCTGCCAATGCTTTCTCTACAGCTTCAGCCACCAAAGCTTGTAGCTGCTCTGCGGTGAGGCTAATCTGTCCTTGACCTTCCGCCATAGCTACCTGAAAAAGCAACACTAGCACACCCGTGAGGTAAACAGATAGTAACAAAAAGAAACTAAAAGAAGTATCCTAAATTAATTTTTAATTAAACTAATAAACCGTTTAATTTCCCGGCAACGGCGCAAAAAACTTGACGCGAATTCTTTACGCGCTTAAACGCAAGTGCACGGTCAAGTAGTAAGTGGAGTATTTTACGACTCCGAGTATCGAACCCAAGGGAAATAGACGATTATTAGCTAATTAAGAATTAAATTTATGATACCTAAGTAACTGGTAAAAAGTGTTTGATTTGATAAAGTTTTCACCCACAAACAAGCGAATATATTTAAATGACAATTAACTAAATATTTTTGTAGAGTTTTCACTTTTAAACGAGAATATAGCTTGTGATTGAATACGATTAATAAAGAAGAACTAGGCAATTGATGGTCCCTAGGGTTGTTAACGATTTCCGGGTTATGCTTGAAACACTCTACGCACGTTCTAATTATACCGGGTAATACTCATCACGATCTTCTCTCAATATCACGTGAATTTGTGCAATAAATAGCCTTCGGGTCCTCTCGGTCCACCTCCTTCTACAATTACACTCTAGTTGATTTGTTAGGCTCGCTCACCGGGTCCTGTCGGTCCACCGAATTCACTAAGTTCTAACAAAATCAACCGAAACTACCCTCACACGATTAATCAAGTTTCTATCTTCTCTCGGTCTCAAGAAACTACAAGATCACCAAACTATTTTTTAACACGTCTCAATGAGCTCACTTTCGTGCAACCCCATAAACAAGTAATATTCTACGGGTGATCAAGCCAAGAACATTAATAAATAAGTACAAGAATAGATAAGCTAACAAGAACTTTCATAGAATTTAAGCAAAAGCATGCATCAAGTCCAAAATCCGGAAAATCATCCAACAAACCCTAGTTTTCCATCAATCACCTAGCTTTAAGAAGTTTATCTAGACATAATATGGTTCAACATATCCAAAATAATGAAGTTCATGCAGAATAGAAGAAGAAAAGATGATCAAACGCTAAAATCTTCAATGTTGATGATCTTCCAAGCTCCAAGCTTTGTCTCCTATCTTCCCTAGCTCCCACGACTTCAAAGATGCGTCAATATCTGTTCTTAGGTCGCCCCCACGTTTTTTTACCAGCTGGGCACGCTTTTTAATGAAAACTAGCCGAAATTGCACTTCAGCCCCTCTACTTTGTAATTCCCGGACAGAATTATTTGCTGATTTTGCGCGGGCTGTATCTCCATTATACGGACTCTTCTTTGGGCCTACCATATACCGTTAAAAATCTACGGATGTCTACTTTCATATGCCGCAGGCCTTGCTCCAAAATTCTTTGTAGATTTTCCTGAACATCGAAAAGAGTGCAGGCTGGTCCTGTGTGACTTTTCCAACTTTACTTCGTTTTTGCGTCTCTTTTTCTCCTCTTCATCTAGCTCCATTCCAAGCATATCTAAGCATCTCATAAGCTCCAATTCACCTATTTTACCTGATATATACAACACTAAACAACCCGTACAATTATCATAGCAAATATGAGAGAAACATGCACAAATAGGCTAGAAACACAACTTTTCACTCTTAGGCTTGGAAGTCATCAATTCCACATATTAACGCACATATAACATATAAATCATGTGAAATAAGCCTATTAAAAGTAATATGTAAGTATAAAAATAACTCCTAAAAGGGAGTTATCAGTATTTGATATTGAATGGTGTGGCATATGAGATTAATGGTAAATGAATTCAGGAGAGGGCTTCGGTGGTTTTGTTGAGAGGTGGCTTTTGGAGTTTGTTTAGTTGCTAGGTGAATGGTACTTTAGTGTTGGATTGAATGGTGTTGGGAGAATTGGTGTAGGCAGTAGATATGGTGATGTTTAATTGGTTTGGAGTGTTGGCAGATTAGGAGGTATTGATAGGTTATGGTTGAGTTGATGAAAATTGTAGAATCGGTAGATATGTAGTGTAGATTTTGGTTTGGTTTAAGACTTGGTACTGGTAATGTGTTGGATTGCAGCAACATTTTATTGATTTCATCTTCTCCTCTCTCATTAACAATTCTCTTTGAGCTTATTCCGTTTCCGAAGTTCGTCTTCAAATTCAATTAAAGCTTCGAGCCTCCGGTACCTGCGAATCCCAACACTAACGCACCGGGTGTAAAATGTGACAATTATAGCTCAAATAAACTAGAAAACGCCCGGACTTTACAATTAAGCATAACAAGCTAGAACCCACAAATATTTCAGTTTCATAGTGCAAAACTCATAATATTTACCCGGAAATCATACAAAACAGTAGGCTTTAAAGCATAAATATAACACCGTAAACGGGGTTATCAAACGCCGTTCTTGCGGCCAAAAATGTGAAGAAGTGATCAAAATATATAGCTCATCTCCTCGGTTCTTCATGAAGTTCAATTCCGTCTCCTTATTCCATTCACTTTCATTTCCACGCAATTTTCTCTCTCTCTTTTTTTTTTTTTTTCATTTCCACATCAATAACATTAAGCACATGGAGCCAATAATACCTTAGTAATATCCGAGCACATCCAATATCAAAGCAGATAATGTGGGGGTGGAGTGTGTCAAATTAGTTATATAATCAAATATGTGTCGACACTCCCACACTCAATGTAAAACAACTCTCGCAACCCTTATTCAATGTGACACGTGCTTTTCCAACCGATCCTCCTCATCACGTAAGATATAGAGAATATAAATGAAAAACAAAGCACGTCCTCCTATAAACTCAATCAACCCAACCCATATCGTACGGGAATAATATCACGCACTATGGCACTCCACCTGTGATCGTGGTGTACGAACACGACTCGCCGCCACACCGAAGTGTGCTGGCGTATCTAACTCACCCTCATCCCCTCAAAAGACGACATGTAAGAGAATCTATATAATATGTATCAAATCAGATCACCCTCATCGAACCTCCCTAACTCGACTCCCTCTATCATGACGCATTTGAAGGACCATTCTAACTAGTGATGACAGTCACAAGGAAAGGCTTCCTAGGCTAGAGGCTGTGAATAAAAGGGGAAAATGGATAAATAGGGGCTAACTAGTGGACCTATAAGATGGAGACGGGACGTGCGCCCCCCATTAATAATCACTCACACAGATGTTCCAGTGCCACTACGAGGAGGGTTGACGACTACCTAAGTGACGGTGGTGTAATGCTAGTAGGATTCTACTCTGAGAGACGGCTACTCACAATTCTTGAGTGCATTGGCCCTATAACCTTCCTACTCCAGATTATCGCATCTGCCTCACCTCAGATATTCATACTCCTAAGGAATTCTATAATTAAACCCTCTCCACATTCACTCTCTTCGATTACCCTTTCTAAAAAAAATAATTTTTAGGATTTCCTATTTTTTCTTCTTTTTTTTCTATGTTATTCCTAACTCTATATGCATTTTGGGCCGACTCGATTAACCAAAAAATGTGGGTAGGTGGACTCAATAAATAAAAGTGAAAACAATATATACAATCCATTAAAATAAATGTGCACATGCAAACCTAACTCTGACACCTACATTCCAACTGACTCACTAATCTAGATGCAACAAGGTTATGCAAGTTAAGGCTAGCAAAATATGTGTACCCACCCCCCACTTGAGAAAATCATTGTCCTCAATGAATTGAGATAGTACCCCAAAGGAAACGATCCCAAGTGCAAGGAGTGAAGAATAAAAAAGTCAAGTGTTAAAGGGAATTTCGCGCGAAACGAACCATTTCGCACGAAATGCATTTCGTACGAAATGGTTCATTTCGCGCGAAATGATTTTCGTACGAAATGGTTCATTTCGCGCGAAATGATTTTCAATTTTCAAAACAGGGGGTTAGTTTTATTTCGTGCGAAATGCTGGCGTTTTTTTCGAAGTATTGGGGCATTTCGCACGAAATGGGGTATTTCGTGCGAAATGCCCTGGGAACTCACCTCTTTTTCCTGCATTTTTCTCCAAGTACTGGACTCCGAGGCGCACTCTACTCTTCAATAAGGGGCATCCAGCATCTAAGCCACTCCTGCACACTCAATTAACCTATTAGAACCCTCCTCTCATTTCTCATACAACATCATACAAAAGCGACTAACACTAGCTAAGAATAAAAACAACGCATCTACAACTACTCCTAAGTTGGGTTGCCTCCCAAACGAGCACTTGTAATTTAAGTTTGACGGCCCGACCGAGTTACCTCACTCTTGATTTGGCGAATCAAAGTAGATCGCCTCTATTTTGATCTTTGGTGACATTGAATGATGGTATTGCTTTACACAATTCCCGTTCATCTGGAAACACTCCTTTCTATGAGGGTCCTCTAGCTCCACAGCTCCCCATGGATAAACTTGGTGAATCCGGAATGGCCCGGACCACCTAGAACGCAACTTGGCTGGGAAAAGACGCAACCTGGAGGTTAAAAGCAACACATGTGTCCTACATGGAGCTCATTTGGATTGATATGATTGTCATGACACCTCTTGGTCTTTTCTTTGTAAATCTTGGAACTCTCATAGGCACGTAGCCTCCATTATTCTAGCTCAAGCACCTTCAAAAATCGTGCCTCACCCGCAAGCTTAGGATCCATATTCAATTGCTTGATTTCCCAATAAGACTTGTGCTCGATCTCAACAGGAAGATGGCAAGACTTACCGAACACTAACTAAAGAGGTGACATGTTCAGCGGAGTCTTCCATGCTGTCCTGTATGCCCACAATGCATCATCTAGCTTCATAGCCGAATCTTTCCTATCAGCATTAACCGTCTTCTCAAGGATCCCTTTTATCTCCCTGTTGGAGACATCTGCTTCTATTAGTTTGGGGGGTGATAAGGCAAATAAATCTTATGGAGAGACACCCCATACTGCTTCAATACTCTGGCAAAAATCATGTTATTGAAGTATGATCCTTCATCACTTACCATGGCTCGTGGGGTGCCAAACCGAGTGAAGATGTTCTTTTTCAGAAACCTCTCTACAGTGACTGCATCATTCTTTGGACAAGCAATTTCCTCCACCCACTTCGTCACGTAGTCCACAGCTAGAAAAATGTATTGGTTTCCATATGAAGATGGGAATGGACCCATAAAATAAATTCCCCACAAATCAAAAGGTTCCACTTCTAGCCATGTGTTCATATGCATCCCATCCCTCTAGGGTATGTTCCCAGTCCGCTGACATCTATCACAACCTTCTACCCAATCAAAGTAATCTTTAAAAACAGTAGGCCAAAAGAAACCGAATTGTAGTACCTTTCTAGTTGTGAGAGGTCCACTTAAGTGACCTCTAGATGGTGCTGAATGGCAATGCTCAATTACCCCTCCTATCTCATGAGTAGGCACGCACTTTCTGATAATATTGTCAGCTCCCATCTTGAATAAGTAGGGATCATCCCAAAAGTAATGCTTTACCTCTGACAAGAATCTCTTTCTCTGCAATATTGTGAACTCATCAGGAAGTGTCCCATTGGTGAGATAGTTGCCAATAGCCCAATACCAATACTCATGTTTTGCCACAGCCATAATGATTTCATCCGGAAAATCCTCCCTGATTGGCACTTTGTCTTCCACTCCATTTTCTAGTCTAGAGAGGTGGTCCGCTACCACATTTTGTACACCTTTCTTGTAACGAATCTCTACGTCGAATTCTTGCATAAGAAGGACCCACCGCAAAAGCCTCGGTTTAGCGTCTTTCTTGTCAAGAAAATACTTAAGCGCAGAGTTATATGTGAAGATAACAACTTTCGAGCCAACAAGGCAGGGCTGAAATTTATCCAGTGCAAAGATAACTGCAAGCAACACTTTCTCTGTGGTTCCATATTTGAGTTGGGCCTCATTAAAAACCTTACTCACATAACAAATTACATGGCTCCTCATGTCTTTCCGCTGCCCTAAAACTGCACCAATGACAAAGTCGCTGGCATTACACATAAGCTCAAAGGGAAGATCCCAATCTGGAGTCATAATCACAGGCGCGGAAGTAAGCTTCTTCTTTAGCGTATCAAAAGTTTCCCTGCATGCGTCATCAAAAACAAATGGGACATCTTTCCCAAGCAGTTCACACATCGTTTTGCATGTCTTCGAGAAATCCTTGATGAACCTGCGATAAAACCCTGCATGACCCAGAAAGCTTCTAACAACTTTCACTGATGTAGGATATGGAAGCTGCTTGATAGTCTCAATCTTTTCTTGATCAACTTCCAACTCTTTTCTTGAGATCTTGTGCCCTAGAACAATCTTTTCAGTAACCATGAAGTGGCACTTTTCCCAATTGGTGTCTATGCATCGGGCAAGCACACACCAAGTGATGTAGGCACTCCTCAAAACTGTCACCAAACAAAGAGAAGTCATCCATGAATACCTCGAGATACTTCTCAATCATATCGGAGAAGATGGCCATCATACACCGCTGAAACGTAGTTGGTGCATTACACAATCCAAATGGCGTGCGGCGGAACGCAAAGTTGCCATATGGACATGTGAAAGTAGTCTTCTCTTGATCTTCTAGAGCAATGGCTATCTGATTGTATCTAGAATAACCATCTAGAAAAAAGTAATACTCATGATGGGCCAGCCTTTCGAGAATCTAATCAATGAAGGGAAGTGGAAAATGATCCTTGAGTGTGGCTTCATTAAGCTTCTGATAGTCCATGCACACTCGCCATCCAGTAACTATTCACTTTTCAATATGCGCATGGTCATCATTTTCCACCAAATTCATCCCTCCTTTCTTTGGAACACATTGAACTGGGCTCGTCTAAGTACTATCAACAATGGGGAAGATGAAGCTAGCTTCAAACCACTTCATTACTTCTTTCTTCACCACTTCCGTCATATTCGGATTTGTGGCTATATTATTGGCTTCTTCCCTTACTCAATCCGAATCTTGTGCTGACAGTATGCGGGGTTGATCCCCTTGATGTCTGCGATTTTCCATCCAATGGTAGCCTTGTGTTTCATCAACACTGCCAAAAGTTGCTCCTCGTGTTCCTGAGACAAAGCAGAAGAAACAACTACAGGCAATGTGTCATTTAAATAAGGAAAACATAACTGAGATGGGACGGTAATGGCTTCATTCAATCACGGGAGGTGATGTGAGTTAAGGAATTACAGTCTTTTCTGTTCTCCATTCTGGCTAACTCTAGGTTGATCCAACTATCAGCAAAGGGCATTTCCTTGGGATGAGGATCCCCTTCTCCTTTGTTCATTCTGGCAATTTCTTCCCACATAAGATCAACCTCTTCTTTCACAACTTCCCCCTCATAATTTTCTACCCCATAGAAATATTCAAGGTCATGATAAGAAGGCATATGCATTGCCTTGAACACATCAAACACAACCTTGTATTCATTTATCTGCATGGAGAGGCACCCATTTTTCACATGAATGATTGCTTCTCCTGTTGCTAAAAAGGGCCTCCAAGAATCAATGGAACATCACCCACTTCCATGTCAAGAATGACAAAATCAGCTGGGAATATGAGTGATCCCACGTTGACCAATATGTCCTCAATCACCCCATATTCCTGGCGAATGGACATGTCTGACATATGCAACATCACACGAGTGCCCTTAGGATCCCTCACACCTAGCTTCTTGAATATGGATAACGACATTAAGTGGATTCTTGCCCCAAGATCACATAGTGCTGAAACTGTTATGGAATCACCCAATGTAACTGGAATAAAAAAAACTCCCTGGGTATTTAACCTTGTTTGGAAAACCCTACAATACACACTCTGATGCTTCAGCTATCAAACAAATCTGCTCACACTCATCCACTCGCCTTCTTCCTGCCAAAATATCCTTGAGGAACTTGGCATAAATAGGCATCTTCTCTAATTATTCAGAAAACGGTAAGTTGATTTCAAGATTCTTAAACACCTCAAGAAAATTCTGGAACTCTTTGGCATCACTTTTCTTCCTGGTTATCAGGGGATATGGGAGTGTAGGAGAGACGTGAACAAATTCAGCACGTACCTCTTCTTTTTCTGGATTTACATCAGCCTCTGCCTGCGTGGGTTGGGCCCTCAATACCTCATCATCAAATATCTCATGCTTATTTACCTTTGAGTCTGTCACTACTAGAAATATTAGCAAATACAACATTGTTTTTGCAGCATTTGAACAAATGCGGTAATTGGTACCCTAAAGCAGCATTAATATAATGTTGCAAAGCAAATGCTGTAAAATTGCAGCATTAATTCTATAATGCTGCAATTTTTGGCAAAAGTGCTTTTAAATTGCAGCATTAATAGATTAATGCTGCAAGGTTTTGGCTACAATGCAGCATTAATGGATTAATGCTGCAAGGTTTTGGCTAAACAGCATACACATTGCAGCATTAATCCCATTAATTCTGCTTTTTTCTGACTCAGCTGTGCAGCATTAACGTTAATGCTGCAACGAGGGAAATAAAAAAAAAAAAAAAAACAACAGCCTCATCTGAAACAAAACCCGATGCTCATTTCATCTCCCTCTCAGAAATTTCACTCAACCCGCCATCTCCTTCATCTCCCTCTCAAAATCTTTCACCAAATCTTCATCTCCCTCTCAATCTTTCACCAAATCTTCATCTCCCTCTCAATCTTTCACCAAATCTTCATCTCCCTCTCAATCTTTCACCAAAACTCATCTCAAATCTCAAAAGTCATTCACTCACCAAAACTCATCTTCATCTCCCTCTCAGTTCGTGGCTCGGCACCGGAGTTCGTGATACTAGTCTCAGGTGGCCCTTTACAACCGGAGTTCGTGGTTCTATTCTCATGTAGTCTCTTCGTCTAATTCAATTAGGGTTCGTGGTTTCAATTAGGGTTCGTGGTTTCAATTAGGGTTCTGATTTCAATTAGGGTTCTGATTTCAATTAGGGTTCTTTGTTCAGGTTTACTACAGGAGTTCAATTACGGTTCTTTGTTGTGGTTTACAAAGCTCAGTTCAGGTACTATCCTCTCTCTTCTCTTGTTTTGATTTCTGAACTTGAATTTGGTTTACAAAGCTTAGTTGTGATCTGTGTTATCTTCTACTGCTGTAGTGTGCCTACTCTATTTGGTAAATGCTGTGTGTTGTAGAAATCTATATGAATCTGGTAAATGCTGTGTGCCTACTCTATTTGGTAAATGCTGTGTGCCTACTCTGAACTTGAATTGGTTTAATTGATGATTTGGTTCAATCTTCTTACATTATGAATTGGTTCAATCTATATGAATCTGTAATGGGTTCAATCTACTTGAATTTGTGAATTGGTTCAATCTATATGAATCCTTAATCGCAGACTATGAATTGGTTCAATCTTCATACGTTATGTTGAAATTTCAAGTACCGAATGTGCTTATGATAACTTCACTGGTGTTTCAACATTAATGTAATTGTTGCCTAATTTAGGAGTTCAATTATGTTTCTGTTTGTTTCGCAAGTATGCCTGGTTAATTCTGTTTTATTGACATGCATGGTGTATGTTTTATGTCATGCATATAGGTATTGTTTGCTGCTTAATTAAGAGAGGGGTAATGGATAAGAGTTGGATTCATTTAGAAGATAGGAGTGATCCATCTTATTTGGAGGGTTGTGAAAGGTTTCTTAACTTTGCCTACATAAACCAACCAGAGGATGGCAAGATAACTTTCCCTTTTCGAAAGTGTGTAAACCGATTTTACGTAACACGGCAAGTCGTTAGGGAGCACATAATCTGTAACGGATTTTATGCTGCGTATACTAAGTGGACAGATCATGGAGAGTCCTGTGAGGTCAATGAGGGGGGAAATGTGGATGAATGCATTGGTGATGACATGGTTGGTATGGTGAATGAGGCCTTTGGGGTTCATCATGAACATGCATTTCTTAATGGAATGCAAAATGAGAATTCAAATCCCGAGCAAGATAAGGAGTATAACAAATATAAGAAGCTCTTAGAGGATGCCGAGCGAGAGTTGTATCCTGGTTGCACCGATTTCTCTACATTATCTTTTGTGGTTAAATTACTACACATAAAAGTCTTGTATGGATTACCGAATGTCACATTCGATGACACTATCCAATTGATAAAAAAAGCATATCCAATGAGCAAACATTTACCAAATTCATTTTATGAAGCCAAAAAGACTAAAGATTCTTTGGGTTTCAGTTTCGTAAAGTATGATGCTTGCCCAAATGACTGCATGTTGTTCTGGAAGGATAAGCAATCTCTAGATAAATGCGATATATGCGGCAGTATGAGGTACAAAGATTCTGATGTTACCTTAGATGATGGAACAACTAAGTTCTCTAAGGTTGCATTAAAACAAGTCAGGTATTTCCCTTTGAAACCAAGACTTCAGCGGTTGTATATGTGCTCCAAAACAGCATCTGATATGAGATGGCACGATGAGGTACGGGTAGACGATGGAATTTTACGACATCCAGCTGATTCATTGGCTTGGAAAACCTTCGATATGAAACATCATGACTCATTTGGCAAAGAGTAAGCAAGGTGCAGTTGGCGGAGACAAGATAGCAAGCTAGAGCATTTTGGCATGTCGATACACTGATCGTGCGCACTTGGTATTTTGATAGCTCGGTTAAATTAGAAAGTGCAGTAGTTTGTAAAGTTATATGTGAGTTTGTAATGTGAATTTGACTTCACAGTTTTTGTACGTGTACATTGACTGTAATGTAAGCACAATTATTTATTAATTTGTAATGAAAGTTGTGTATTTAGCAATTTAATTGTGTTGTGTGTGTGTTTTGTATTTAGCAGGTTGTATATGAATTTTTGTATTTAGCAGGGTTATATATTGATAATAGGAATAAATGTGGTGTGATTACATATACTTTGCAGCATTAGTCAAATGTTGCAAAATAGTATAAAAAAAACAGCATTACTCCTCATAATGCTGCAAATAATGCCTCAAAATTGCAGCATTAATCGTTGTAATGCTGCAACATAAGCTGTGAAATGCAGCATTAAGTTGAAATAATGCTGCAAGAATAAGTGTGAAATTGCAGCATTAAAGCCTATAATGCTGCAAAAATAAGTGTAAAATTGCAGCATTAAAGCCAATAATGCTGCAATTTCATTCTGAAATGCAGCATTATTGTGTTAATGCTGCAGGGTGTGAGTGTATGCAGCATTAGTTAATGCTGCATTAGTTAATGCTGCAAGTAATGCTGTTTTTGCTGGCAGCATTAGCTTAATGCTGCAATTCAAAAAACAGCACTGGAAAATGCAGCATTAGTATTAATGCTGCAATTAATGCTGTTTTTGCCAAAAACAGCATTAATTTTACCAAATACCGCATTAATCTAATGACGCTTTTGCTAATATTTCTAGTAGTGTGTGGATCGATCATGTGTAGGGTATGGGGGTCGGCTAAATCCTTCCCACTTCTGGTAGTGATGGCTTCAATTGGATGAGATCCATCCACACAAGCGTTGGTCCCCAATGGAGCTGACATAGCCAACTGATTAGCAATCTGACCCACTTGTCGTTCCACATTCCGCAACGCAGTCTTGGTCATCTGGAAGTTGGCAGCTAGATGCGTCACATGTTCTGTGAACTGGTTGACATTTTTGCCCTTCTGCAACATCATGCTCTTGAGCTCATCCATGTCACTATCTTTTCTTATCTGCTATGCCGCTTCCTCATGATGGATTCGTGCTAGGACTGCTTTGACTTCTGAATCTGGAAACTTGGACAATTTCTTACCTTCCCCTAGCTAAGATTCTTGCTTAGAGATCTTCCTCATCAACTGATATGCCCCCACCTTGTCAACCTTGAACAAGAAACTTCCCCCAGCTTCGCTGTCCACACGCTTTTGGTCCTCATGACTTAAATCGTGGTAGAATAATTGAAAGGTCTTGTAGTCTTCAAAATCATGGTTTGGGAACTTTCTCAACATCCCCACAAAACGTTCCCAAGCCTCCACCCGTGTTTCATCTACTTGTTGTTCAAAAATCAGATATCAGCTTGTTGTTGAATCACTCGGTGGACCGGGTAAAACTTCTCTAGGAATTCTTTAGCACACTGATCCCACGTGACAATTGAGTTTAATACTTGGTTTTTCAACCACACAGCCGCTGCGCCACTTAGACAGTAAGGGAAAAACACAAGTTTGAAGAAATCAGAAGTGACACCCTTATACTTCACAAATCTGCAGAAAGTGTTCAATAAACTCATTCGGATCCTCTTCACTGCCCCACCAAACTGAAATAGGCTCAAAGGTGCTTGGATAGTGGTGCCCTTCAGTTGGAAGCTCTCAGCCTGGATATCGGCCACTCTAATGGATGGAATGATTCCAGTTTTGGGACCCTGAGTGACAAGAGGCTTCCCTGAATTATTGTAAGTTGTCTGATTTCTATGGTCCTTAAATTGCGCAGACAGTTCTGCCACCTTTCCTGTGATCACGTCGAGATTCATATTCATACTCCCTGGCTCCTCGCTTTTAGATTCTGAGGAATCTCAAGATGAGGATAAGGTCTCTTTGCTTCTTTCATTCATTATGAATTCCTGCTCAATAAGATTAACAACACGAGAAAAGATCACAGTAAATAACAAAAATAATAAAAATAACTAAAACTAAAATGTATCCTAAGTTAATTATTGATCTCACTGATAGTACCATTAACTCCCCAGCAACGGCGCCAAAAACTTGACGCGCCTAGATTACGCGTATTGCGCAAGTATACGACCAAGTAGTATTTTGGAGTATTTTGGACTCCAAGTTGTCGAACCCACGTGGATTTGAACCACTATTAGCCTATCGTTAATCAACTTTTGAATACAAAGTAACCGGTAAAAATGGTTGAGTGATTACAAGTTTGCCACCCTCAATCAAGTGGCTCTACGTAACTAAGAATTGAAATTTAATTAAGTGAACTAACTATTAATATGGAGAAACTAGATGATTTAGGGTACTCAGCTGACTTCTGGATTCTGTTCACAACACTTCATTCTTGCTCTCATCATATCAGGTTAAACTCACAACACAAATCTTTCAATCTTGTGTCACATTGCAATGTAATTATCAACAAATCCTTTCAGCATAATGTTGCTAGCCACATCGCTCTAGTTGTTAGACTAAGGGCACCTACAAGACCTTTCAACCTTGCACAGTTATCACCCTAGCATTACCAACTGAAACAACACCTTAATTGATCACTCTCAGTCTTTTACCTCTCAGTCTCAAGAACATCAAGAATATCTTACTACTCTTCACAAACCTAGGGTTGAGTTATTTTTATAAACTCTACTAGATAACTAACATGATATGGATGATCAAGCCTCACATGCTAGGAATTAATAAATTGAGTAGAAGAATGATTGGAAGAAAAACTAAAATTAAGTATTAAACATGAAGTAACTCCATGAATCCACAAATCAACCACGTAAAACCCTAGTTCTCCATAATCACTTAGCTATGAGTTTAGCTAGACATAGAATAGCTTGATAACATCATAATCTCCATGAAAATAGTACAAGATATGAAGAATAAGAATCAAACAATGAATTCTCCAAGCTGTGCGTGAGTCTTCGTCCAAGAACGTCTCCGCTTGCGTCGTTCTCTCTGACTTCTCCAGGCCATAACTTCTTCGTCCGATCTCCGTTTAATCTATGTGACGTATCGTTGGAAAGATCTTTGAGTATAATTTAATTTGGCACTAATCTCACTCCAAATTTCATTTTAGAACTACATATATCATCAAAGTAGTGCAGTCAGGTCACTCGAGTGCCTCCAACTTCGCTTTCCTTCACTCCACTTGAGCTCCCGTTGTTTTCTAAAGTTCATTTGCCTCCTACTAACCGATTAGCATCCTTTCCTGTCAAGACAACATGAACAAACATACCAAGATCTTATATTTCACAAATAAAAACTAAATGTTCATAGAAACGCCCGGACTAACAATATAGCGCATATGAAGCAACAAGTGATAAAATGACTCATATTCCCTAACATTAGGCTCAAATCTCTCCGGATAATGTGGGAAATGACAATAATATATAGCTCCTAAAAGGAGCTATCAACCATTTGTCAAAAAGAATCTTATTTCTTTGAGTCTACTCGACAACAAAGGTTTTAGCTTCAAAGGTGAAGGTGGAGGATTATGCGTCTACAAGGGTTCAGATATGCTACTCAAGGGAGTGAAGAATGGGAATTTGTATGTACTACGAGGTTCGACTATCACAGGGAGTTACATCAGCCGAGATTATGGAAGGTGATCAAACCAAGCTATGGATATGAGGCTCGGTCATATCAGTGAACGTGGAATGCAGGAACTTCACATGAATGGCTATCTCACTAGGCATGCGCCCAAGAGCCTAGGGTTTTGTGAGCACTGCGTGTATGGGAAGCTACAGCGTAGCAAGTTCCCTAAGGCGTTTCATATAAGGAAAAGGTACTCTTGATTACATCCATTCGGATTGATGGGGTCCATCTCGAGTTGAGGCATTGGCGGTACATGTATTTTCTGAGCATCATAGACGACTACTCAAGGATGAATTAGATATTCGTAATGAATCACAAGAGTGAAGCCTTGACAAAATTCACAGAGTGGAAGACCCTAGTAGAAAATTAGGTGGGAAAGAATGTGAAGAGGCTGCGAACGGACAACGGCTTAGAGTTTTGTTCATCAGAGTTTGATGAATTCTGCAAGGATCAGGGAATTTCTTGCCATCACACCGTTCAACACACACCACAGTAGAATGGTGTAGCCAAAAGAATGAATAAGACACTTTTAGCCAAGGCAATGTGTATGCTTTTGAATGCATTGTAGGGTTTTGAACATAAAAATCGCAGCGGAAGAAGATAATTTTTCCGTTCAAATCCCTCCAAGGATCACAAGTCAAGAACACATGACGATAGTAAAGGATTTATATGTGTTTACATTTGGGTTCTCCTTTGATGACTTCAAACGCGAATAATTTCACGTTTTGTACGGTTGATCCACGCTTAGGATAGAGAATTGGACCTTCCCAACCTTCTTGTGCTAGCTAGAACGGAGAAAGGAGACGAAGGAATCACGCAACGAAGCCACAAAGAGAGGCTCGGCCTCCTATGTGTGGCCGACGGGTTTGGGGCGGCGGATAAGGGGCGTTCGGCCTCTTACTTGCTTGCTCTCAACTCTTTTTTCTCCTCTCAATGTGTGTTATGAGTAACATGTATTGAGAGGAAGGAAGGAGTTCCTTTATATAGTCCACCTACTCCTAGTTGTTTCCATAAAGGGCCCAATACTAATCATATCCATATATAGACTAGTATTATTTGCTAATTAGTCCTACTAAGTTAGCAACTTGTTGCAATATGATCCTTTTAATTAATTTCATTTAATTAAGTCTCTTGTCCAATTATATCCATATGGCGTGTGACTCCATAGGTCTCTACTTAATTGGTAGTAACTATTTACAAACATGGAGCGGTGTCTAGAAACACATCCATGCCACCCAATTAATATAAATAGTCATCCTAAAAACACCTTGTGATCTTATTATCGCATCCCTTTGTCTCAATATCCAGATTGGACACGAGACATACAAGTCACACTCGTATATACAATCCATGTTCCTCGATCCTGGGAATAGCCCTATCCATGCATATGACATCAATATCCCCATATTGATTCATATGAGTCTGGCCAACCATTCCATAGGAGCCATCCCTCGAGTGGCCTTGGATATTTGCTCCCGTTATGTGGGAGGGAAAAATCCTGTCTACATCACTCACCATCTCTAAGCTTGCTTCCTATTGTGCCCAACATGCGCTTTTATAACTACCTAGTTACGGAGTAGCGTTTGACGATGTCAAAGCACAATATTCCACAACTAGAGGATCTAATGACTTCAAGTCTAAGGATGATAATATTCTATCACCGCGAGAAGCGCTTGTGAATTTTACATAACTTGTATGTAGCCTTCTCGGATTTGGGTCAATCAAGTATGTCATTACTCCTAATACACACCCATGTGTTGGATCGTGATATCTCCAAATCAATCCAACCCCATACTAGTCTATAGATGATCGTCATATTAATCATTATATTTGACTAGGGATATTTAAGATAAACAACACGATTTATAAATCTAAGGACTTCATTATATTAATTATCTCCATAAATAATTCAATGATTATTCTAGACAATTCATACTAAAATTAGATTTCCTCTAGGGCATCTATTCCAATAGTCTCCCACTTGCACTAGAGCCAAACTGGTGCATCCCGTATGCCAATCGCCCTAGTGTGCTCTTCATGCTTGTGCTGAACAAGCGGCTTCGTGAATGGATCTGCCAGATTATCATCTGTAGGAATCTTGCATATCTTCACATCTCCCCTATCGATAATCTCTCGAATAAGATGGAACTTCCGGAGTACGTGTTTGGATTTCTGGTGTGATCTAGGTTTCTTAGATTGAGCGATCGTGACTGTGTTGTCACAATACAACACTGTGGCATCCTCAATGCTAGGAACTACACCAAGCTCAGAAACAAACTTTCTAATCCAAACGGCTTCTTTTGCTGCACCACTTGCAGCAATATACTCAGCCTCTGTTGTAGAATCAGCAACCGTCTCTTGCTTGCAACTCTTCCAGCTCACAACTCCTCCATTTAGGCAATAGAGAAATCCCGACTGCGATCTGAAATCATATCTATCAGTTTGGAAGCTTGCATCCGTGTAGCCAGTTACACGTAACTCTTCCTCACCTCCAAATATCAAGAACGCATCCTTAGTTCTTCTTAAGTACTTGAGGATGTTCTTAACTACTATCCAGTGACTCTCACCAGGATTAGATTGATATCTGCTCGCCATACTCAACGCGTATGATACGTCGGGTCTAGTACATAACATGGCGTACATGATAGATCCTATGGCCGAGGCATAGGGGATCTTACTCATGCGGTCCATCTCAATCTTATTGGATGGACAATCACTCTTCGAAAGAGTAATTCCATGAGACATGGGCAACAATCCCTTCTTGGAATCTTGCATGTTAAACCGTTTCAACACCTTGTCTATATATGTACTTTGGCTTAGGCCTAGCAACCTCTTAGATCTATCCCAATAGATCTTTATACCGAGTATATAGGCTGCTTCCCCTAAGTCTTTCATTGAGAAACACTTTCCTATTCAATCCTTAACTGATTGCAGCATAGGAATGTCGTTTCCAATGAGTAGTATGTCATCCACATACAAGACCAGGAACGCTACGGAGCTCCCACTAACCTTCTTGTAGACACAAGACTCATCTTTGTTCTTCATGAAGTCAAACTCTTTTACAGCTTCATCAAAACGTCGATTCCAACTCTTAGAAGCTTGCTTCAATCCATAAATGGATCGTTGAAGCTTACAGACTTTATTTGCATGCTCTGGATCTACAAAACCTTCTGGTTGTGTCATGTACACATCCTCGAGAAGATTCCCATAAAGGAATGTTGTTTTGACATCCATCTGCCAAATCTCATAGTCATAGTAAGCCGCAATTGCAAGTAGGATTCGGATGGATTTGGTCATAGCGACTGGGGAAAAAGTTTCATCATAGTTTATACCATGAATCTGTCTGAATCCTTTAGCCACCAATCGGCCCTTATAGGTAACTACATTACCATCCATGTCTGTAATAACCCGAAATCTACCATAGGGCATTTGAGTAATTTGGCCCAGTGTAGTTATTATTTGAGAACATGCTTGCTTGATATTAGTGTTGGTCGTAATAAGACGTTGCAGATATTATGCGTGTTTGTGTAGTGATATACTATTCGTAATTTGAAGTTATTTTGTTCGTATAATTATTTTTAAGTAACATTCTTTTATTACAAATAATAGTCTAATTACATGCTTCAATTAATACTTTTGACAATTACTAAATAAAATATTTATGATTGACCTATTGTTTCAAAATATTCTCTTCCAAATTTATTAGTAAATATTTCTAGCAAATTTTCTTGTATATGTTTAAAGTCCTTTACAAATTTTCAATTCACTTGTTAAATTATAATAATTCGGGTTTTAAAAAAAATGTACCGTTAAAGCTACGATTTATATGTACTAGAATAAAATATGTATTTTGTATTCTAAAATATTTTTCCCAAATCATGGTCACGAGTTTTTTTTTTTTTTGGCGGAGTTCTAAAAATTTTAATCGAGAATAGTTTCTTCATGCGTCATCGTATATATATTTATTGCGTGTTATTATTTATTCATCGCGTAACTAGAGGGTCGTCGCGTTTTATTATGTTTCGCGGGTCGAACCACCGCTTCAACCCACGCTCCCACCACATACCATCAACCCACCAAAGCTTACATCACCAATTTTACACCTTACATCACTCTCTCTCTCTCTCTCTCTCTCTCTCTCTCTCTCTCTCTCTCTCTCTCTCTCTCTCTCTTATTTTGTTTCCTTTCACCCGTACAACACTTCTTCATTCATTTCTTCTTCTTTGTCTGCAAACAACGGCAACAACAACAACGACCAACACCATCACCGCCACCTCCTAACTCCACCTCCATTCCTCCTCCGTTTCCCCCACCACTGCTCCACCTCTTCCTCTCTGTCTCTTCCCTTCTGTTTTGCTGAGACAAGACCCAACATTAGCCACAACCACCGGCACCATAACCACCACGATAACCGCCGCTACCACCTGGACCATCAACCACCACTCCACCTTCTCTCCCTCTGTCTCACTATCCTAGACGAGGAAACAGCAGGAGCAGCGGCAATTGCCACCGCCGCTGCACTCGACGGAAAAACCACCACCACTAGCGCCGATCAACACCACAACCACCCCGACACCAACATCTTCTCCAACTCTCTCGGCCCTCCTTTTCCCACTCTCGAAGCTCGCCTGAGCTCATAGCAGCAACCGAAGCAGCTAGCAGCAGCAACATCGACCGAACCCATGGCCGGTCGGCCATGGAAACCGGCGACAAGTTTCGGGCCGAGCAACAGACGATGCCCAGCCCCGTTGCTTCCTCCCTCTCACCCTCTGGAGGTACAAGGAGCCTCGAGGAAGCCTCATCAGAAGCCAAAGACCGCCGGAGCAGTCCCGTTCAGCACCACCGCCGATCTCGCCGACGACGAACTCGACCCGAACCGAATCTCCACCATTTCGACTCGTTTTCGGTGTGGGTAATCTCCAATCCTTCTCTTAATTCATTTTCCATCGTCAAAATCATCCATTTGCTAGCTTCAATGTTAATTCGAATTATGTTGGGTTTGATTACATGTGTGTTCCTGATAGTGTTTGAATAGGGGGGTTTAATTGTCATTTTCAGAAACGTTAGGGGCTGGATTGCATGTTCAAAGACCTTAGGGGGAGCTAACTGTTATTATTACAAACTATTTTTATTTAACTATATTAGTTTCTAACTAATTGTTTATATGTTATTACCACTTTACAAATTTCATACTAAATTAGTAGATAAACACAAAATAACTTTTTCGGAATGCAATACAAATTAGCATTTGTCACATAATAAATATTTACACTTTGTTTTCATGAAAGATAAAGTTAATAAAATATATTGTATATATATACGTTTAGTCATATAATCGATAAGTAATATTATTTTATATATTAAATAAATTTGAAATTCGTTTTAAATAAATAGATAGCGAGCTTTTGAAATGTCTATGAATGCCGACGTTATTCTTTTTACAAATAAATGGATATGTTTAGTTAAATTGAAGAAAATTAAATTGTTTGTAAATTAAATTGTAGTTGTGAAATATTAAGAAACAATTTCTTTAGTTAGAAATATCACTTTTTCAGTTATAATAATTTCTTCAAATCAGAATTCCAATTTCCTTATTATTTCTAAATATCATAATTAGAGTATTTGATAGTTTTATATTCTTAAAATATATTTTCTAATTTCTTAAAATCGTTAGGGGTTTATAACTACCTTGGGGAGATGCGATTAGAGTTGTCGCTTTCATATCACATAGGACATGTGCATCGTCGTATGTATGTCGATCGAACTCGCTTGTAATTAGGACTATTTGTGTTTGTTTGTAGAGCCTTTCTTCGAAGAACTAGGCGTAGTGTACGAGTAAAGATTTGCTAGCGTACCTTCGGCTCTCACGGTGAGTATTCGTGCTTAGCGTTGCGTACCTGTCCTCTTTCGTGTCGAAACGTGATTTATGTCTTGTCTCAAAAATAAACCTGTGAGTTTACATACTTAGCTTTACGTGCCAAGTTCTTTCATGTGATCTATTTGCTTTATTTGAAAGTAACTGTCGTACTTTATTCTGAAATTTCTAAACCTGTCATACCACTTTTGAAACCATCACTTTTACTACTCGTCTTTGAAATCAGAAAACTTATAATTTAAATGTCACTAAGTCGGAATTCATTAACTACGTAAAGTGAAAGATCGTATATACCAGATCAGTTGACTGTTACTTGGATTAGCCCTTTGTAGGCTTTGCCCTTCGTTGGCACGATTCTACGCCTAGTCGGCTAGAGATATGGATTGGTTGGCCCTTTGTTGGCTTGGTTAGCCCTTTGTTGGCTTTGCCCTTCGTTGGCACGATTCTACGCCTAGTCGTCTAGAGATATTGATTATGATCTCCGGTATCGCAATATATAATAATAAGGCTCTTCTGTTAATACACTTGGGAACTGGATATTTACAATGTTCTGATTTACACACTGCTTGTGAATGATCTTTATTTCAAGTACATTCCATGTTCAGAAACTATTGACTATCTCGATAAACGAATTGGCTACTTCTGTTAAACAACTCTAATGGTCAAACAACTTTTGGCAAACTCCGTTGATAAGCAAACTTTGATCCTCGCACTCTGATATTCTTATTTATGCTTTTGAAATAGTTCAATTTTTCTTAACTCATATGTTTATACTTATACTCTGTTACTATTTAAACTCTTTTAAATACAAACCCCGTAGCCTGTCTCAGCCACTCTGTTTTACATGCTAAGTTGTTTATTCACTCAGTTTTTACTGATACTCGAAAACTGCGTCCTTGTATTTTTAATTCCCCGCAGGTTTATGATTGATTGCTTGGGGTAACGCGCTGGGATCACGACTCGTTCTCACTTGCAAGCAGTAACACTTAGTAATTAACCGAAGAGTTCTTTTGTTGTAAAATGTATTTTGTTAGGCTTTATGTCCAGTTTTTGGAACCAGTCACCAATGTTGTAAACTTTTATCGTAATTAATCAGTAGTTGGATGTTTCTTTTCACTTGCTTATCGTTACTACTCCTTCTACGAAATGGTAAAATCCCCTGTACGGAGGGCACCATCCCGGTTTCCGGCTCCTCTGGAAATCGGGGGTGTTACAATGTCAGTCTTCTTCTTGAAGACCCATTTGCACCCTATGGGGCGTACCCCTTGGGGTGGTTCCACCAAAGTCCATACTTGGTTTGTGCACATGGTTTCCATCTCAGATCTCATGGCTTTTAGACACTTCTGAGATTCCGGCCCTTGCATGGCCTCTCCATAGGTAGTAGGCTCATCTCCTATGAGCATAGTGTCACCAGTTTCCGTCATAAGAAGTCCATACCTCTCTGGCTCCTGGCGCACTCTACTCGACCTACGAAGCTCTTATGTTACTTGAACAGGTTGATCCACAACCTATTGTGACTCCTGTTCATGTTCCATAACCGAATCAGTAATTCGTAGTTCTTGAACTTATTCAAGTTCTACAGTCCTCCCACTTGCTTCTTTAGAGACAAATTCTCGTTCTAGAAACATGCCGGTCCAAGCAACAAACACTTTTTTATCGGTTGGATTGTAGAAATAATAGCCCTTACTTTCCTTAGGGTATCCCACAAATTTACATTTATCCGATTTCGGCCCGAGTTTATCTGGCTGTAAACGTTTTACATAAACATCGCATCCCCATATCCTCATAAATGACAATGTGGGACGGCTCCCACTGCACATCTCATGTGGTGTCTTCATGACGGATTTGGATGGAACACGGCTAATGGTAAAAGCTACACACATTAAAGCATATCCCCAAAAAGATAATGGAAGATCTGTTTGACACATCATAGATCTCACCATGTCCAACAAGGTTCGATTCCTCCTCTCGGATACACCATTCCATTGCGGCGTTCCGGGTGGAGTGAGTTGGGATAATATCCCACACTCTCTAATATAATCATCAAACTCTTGGTTCAAGTACTCACCTCCTCGATCTGATCGTAGAGCTTTGATAATTTTGCCAAGTTTCTTCTCTACTTCATTCTTAAATTCCTTGAATTTCTCAAAAGATTCGGATTAACCTTCATAAGGTATACAAATCCATATCTACTGAAATCATCAGTGAATGTAATGAAGTAGACATAACCAACTCTGGCAGGTGTAGCAAACGGCCCACATACATCAGTATGTATTAGTGCTAATTGCTCACTAGTCCTTTCACCTTTCTTGTTGAAAGGGGATTTTGTCATCTTTCCCAATAAACAAGCCTCACATGTATCATATGATTCAAAATCAAATGAATCTAGAATTCCATCCTTATGGAGTCTAGATACACGTTTCTCATTTATATGGCCTAGGCGACAATGCCATAGATAAGCAGGATTTTAATCATTCATTTTAATCCTCTTAGTATTTATGTTATAGATTGGATAGCTTAGATCAAGGATATATAATCCATTAAATAATTGCGCACTACAATAGTGAATACTATCAAAATAAATGGAACAACAATTGTTCTTTATTGAAATAGTAAAACCTTTCTTGTCCAAACAAGATACGGAAATAATGTTCTTACTCATAGCAGGAACATAAAATCAATTATCTAATTCTAATACTAATCCAGAAGGCAGAGACAGCCTATACACGCCTATAGCCAATGCAGCAACTCTTGCTCCATTCCAAACGCACAAGTTCACCTCTCTTTTTGCTAATCTTCTACTTCTACTTAGATCCTGCACATTTCGACAAATATGAGATCCACATCCAGTATCCAATACCCTTTATGGAGAAGTAGTTAAATTAACATCTATAACAAAAATACCTGGTGGTTGTGGGATCACTATCCCAGGCCTTTTATCCTCCAGATACTTTGGGCAATTCTTCTTCCAGTGTCCAGGCTGACTGCAGTAGTGACAATCACCCTTGATCACGCCTTTGGCCATGCCACCAGCAGTTTTAAGGGCAGTGTCCTTGGGTTTAGCAACTGCCTTGCCCTTGCCCTTGGAAGTGGAGGCAAACCTTTTACCTGTTCCTTTCTGCACCATCATTATGGCCTTGCCCTTTCCCTTGTTGATGTATTGTTCAGCTGTCCTCAACATATTAAGTAGCTCTAGCAGAGGCTTGGCGATCTCATTCATGTTATGGTTCATGATGAACTGTCCATAACTATCCGACAACGATTGCAGAATGAGATCTGTGGCCAACTCTTGACCAATCGATGACCCTAGGCGATCGAGATTCTCAAGATACCCGATCATCCGCAAGGGCTGCTGGGGTATTGTTCTCTGGACCCTCTGGAACTTCGTCTTCTAGTGTGTACAGTTTATTTTCTTGTTTAAGAACAATTCTTAAATTTTTGTACCAGTCCAGAAAGTTGGTTCCAGAAAGCTTGTCCTTCTCAAGAACAGCCCGTAGGGAATGTGATGAATTCGATGAATTGTTTGCCATTGGAATTCTACAAAAATGAGAAATATACAAGATTTTAGTATGATTTTACTATACTCAATAATGGCTAGATTATTAACTATAGCTCCCACTATTTTTCTCGGATTAATAACCCTTATATTTTCTAGTGGGCCAAGATTCATATTTCGCCTCTTCCGAGCTTGCTTTGGCAAGTCACCCGTAATTGGTTATTTAGGTAGGAACCATTCCAATTACATCATATGTAACTCTTGGTTCAATTGGGAAAATAACCATTATTTATCCATCCCCATGAATAATCCCAATTGTATGCCTCTAGGTTCTTTTAATCTTATTAAATCTACCTAGTTGTGTCCAACCTCTTACTTAAACAATTGCACGTTTTTACGTGCCATCGCATCTAATCACAATAAACCATGTTGTCATGCTTTGGCATGCACAATCATGTGATATAGTGATCATGATGCGTGTTTAAATAACGAGAAGGCATAAACACAATATTTTGATTGAGGGATTTGCCTTTCAATTTTAATTTGCATTGTTGATCTATATCAACATGATCTATATGTTTGAGTTTTGGGAAAAACTCCAAATCATAGATCCGAGTTGTCTGATTATCTTATTATCCTAATCACATGCATCAACCATACACCAATCACAAAATAATAAGACAATAAAATAAACAACCACAACGAAATAAACGTGATGTGGATATGGCCTTTCTAGACTAAGATATTCCCAAGCCAATGAGAATATCTATGAACCCTAAAATAGATCACATCGCCATGCGCCTCCATATTTTGGTCCATCCTTCATAGTTTTGTGGAATGCTCCATGCTCCATATCCATGGCTCCAATGTCTTTGGGCTTCTTTTCTTCAATCTTGGTTAAAAAATTTTATCTAGCTACTCATATACTAAATAAAATAAATCTCACAAGTTGAGAAAAAGACGACTCGCAGGCCGTAAACCATAATAAATTATTATATTAATTGATCAGCTCGCATGCCGTAAAACAAACCACAAAATAAACATTCACACACAAACCACAACCTAAGGCCACATCCAACCACCATGCGAATAGAACATAAACAGTTAAAACCAATTTTAACGCGCTTGTTCAATTTTTAATTGTTTTGGAAGAAGTAAGGTAAAAAACAATCCAAAAAGAACTTCCCAAAGCCCTATTGGATCACACACGACCCTAGAGCCCGGCCAAGCCCAAGCCGCCGGTCCCCCTGGTCACGCCTAGGCCCGGACGGCCCTTAGGCCGTGCGTGGCTTGGGCGTAAAGGCATAGGGGCGGTCCCCTATGGGGGACCGAACCCTTTATGGGAGTTGTTTCCAAAAAAAACTCCTTCCTTGTTGCCCAATCCAAGTTGTTTCCATGTTGAAAAACCCTTTTTTAAAACATGTGCCCAAACCCTAATCTTGAAACCAAAAAACTCACTAATTTGTTGCATCCAATGCACAATTAGATCTTGTTAGATTGAATCTCCATTCAATTGCATCTACTATGCTTAATTTGTCGTTTTACACGATAAACATGAATTTAGAGTGTTAAAACAACAAAATCGTAACACATAAACTACGTTATGCTCTACGACCTGTGGCTCTGATAGCACTGTAGGGTTTTGAACATGGAATCGCATTGGAAGAAGATAATTATTCCGTTCAAATCCCTCCGAGGATCACAAGTCAAGAACACATAACGATAGTAAAGGATTAATATGTGTTTACCTTTGGGTTCTCCTTTGATAACTTCAAACCCGAATAATGTCACGTTCTCTACGGTTGATCCACGCCTAGGATAGAGAATTGGACCTTCCCAACCTTCTTGATCTAGCTAGAACGGAGGAAGGAGACGAAGGAGTCACACAATGAAGCCACAAAGAGAGGCTCGACCTCCTATGTGTGGCCGACGGGTTTGGGGCGACGGGTAAGGGGCGTTCGGCCTCTTACTTGCTTGATCTCAACTCTATTTTATCCTCTCAATGTGTGTTATGAGTAACATGTATTGAGAGGGAAGGAAGGAGTTCCTTTATATAGTCCAACTACTCCTAGTTGTTTCCATAAAGGGCCCAATACTAATCATATCCATATATGGACTAATATTATTTGATAATTAGTCCTACTAAGTTAGCAACTTGTTGCAATATGATCCTTTTAATTAATCTCTATTAATTAAGTCTCTTATCCAATTATATCCATATGGCGTGTGACCCCATAGGTTTCTACTTAATTGGTAGTAACTATTTACAAACATGGAGCGGTGTCTAGCAACACATCCATGCCACCCAATTAATATAAATAGTCATCCTGAAAAAACCTTGTGATCTTATTATCGCATCCCTTTGTCTCAATATCCGGATTGGACACGAGACATACAAGTCACACTCGTATATCCAATCCATGTTCCTCGATCCTGGGAATAGCCCTATCCATGCATATGACATTAATATCCCCATATTGATTCATATGAGTCTGGCCAGACATTCCATAGGCGCCATCCCTCGAGTGGCCTCGGATATTTTCTCCCGTTATGTGGGAGGGACAAATCATGTCTACATCACTCACCATCTCTAAGCTTTCTTCCTATTTTGCCCAACATGCGCTTTTATAAATACTTAGTTACGGAGTAGCGTTTGACGTTGTCAAAGCACAATATTCCACAACTAGAGGATCTAGTGACTTCAAGTCTAAGGATGATAATATCCTATCACCGCGAGAAGCGCTTGTGACTTTTACATAACTTGTATGTAGCCTTCTCGGATTTGGGTCAATCCAGTATGTCATACTCCTAATACATACCCATGTGTTGGATCGTGATATTTCCATATCAATCCAACCCCATACTAGTCTATAGATGATCGTCCTATTAATCATTATATTTGACTAGGGATATTTAAGATAAACAACACGATTCGTAAATCTAATGACTTCATTATATCAAATATCTCCATAAATAATACAATGATTATTCTAGCCAATTCATACTAAAATTAGATTGCCTCTAGGTCATCTATTCCAACATGCATGTCTTTCTAGGAGTTTTTGGGAAGAGGCAGTTTCCATGACATGTTATCTCGTGAATCGGAGCCCGTACACAGGTAAAGGATGCAAGATTCTTCCTGAGGTATGGTCCGGAAGAGCAGCAGATTACTCGGATTTGGGAGTTTTTGGTTGCATTTCCTATTATCACGTTGATGATGGAAATAGAACCAAGAGTAAATAAGGGAGTATTCATGGGCTTCGGGACATGTGTGATGGGATACAAGATTTGGACATACAACAAGATTATACTTAGCATAAGTGTAGTATTTGATGAGATTTCAATGTTGAATAATTTCGTAGAGATAGAGGTTTGAGATGCAGTGAAGAAGGTTGAGGATGATTCGGATCCCACTGATCCTAAGGATTCCGAAATCTCTACACCGCCGCCGGAAACTGAAGAGGAAGAGGCAAAAGACTCTGATGAGGATGAATCACTACCAGAGGAACCAGATCATTAGAGTATTGTTGTAGGAAGACCGAGGAGAGTCATAAAGCCTCCGGCGAGATACAAAGATGAGGGTATGGTTGGATATGCATTACAGGTAGTGGGGATGTGGAGGATGAGTCGTCCACCTACAAGGCCTCTATATCTAGTTCTGAGTCAGCACAGTGTATTGCCGCGATGTGAGAAAATATGGAGTCTCTTAGCAAGAACTCAACTTGGGAGCTTGTTAAATTGCCAGTGGGAAGGCAGATAGTCAGTTGCAAGTGGTTCTTCAGAAGAAAGGAAGGAACTACATCCGGAGATGGCGTCAAGTATAAAGCAAGGTTAGTTGCAAGAGTGTTCAGCAAGAAAGAAGGGGTGGACTACAATGAGATCTTCTCACCGGTGGTCAGACATTCTTCCATCGGGTGCTACTAGCTTTAGTGGCGCACCACGACTTAGATCTTGGGCAGCTAGAAGTGTAAACATCTTTCCTACATGGGGAGTTGGAAGAGGAGATATAAATGAGCCAACCAGAAGGGTTCCAAGTTCCCGGAAAACGAAGAACACGTGTGCAAGATGAAAAGTTCTCTCTACGGACTTAAGCAGTCATCGAGGAAATGGTACAAGAGGTTTGGCAACTTCATGTTGAAGATTGGTTACGAGAAGTGCGAGTATGATTGCAGTGTGTATCACAATAAGTTGCATGGTGGATAACGTATTTACCTAGTTCTATATGCGGATGACATTCCGATTGCAACTCGGGATATCAAGGAAATTAGAGAATTAAAGAGGTCTTTCAGTGCGGAATTCAAGATTACGGATCTGGAGGCTGCTCGGAAGATTCTAGGAGTTGAGATCTATAGAGACAGGAAGAAGAAACTTTTCTTGTCACAGCAGGGATACATCAAGAAGATCTTGGAAAGATTCGGTACGTTATCAGCAAAATACATAAATACTCCTATGGTAACTAACATCAAGCTAGGAGTGTAAACGTTCCGACTGAGGAGGAGAAGGAGTACTTGTCCAAGGTTCCATATGCTAGAACAGTTGGAAGCATCATGTATGCTATGGTATGTACTCGACCGGACATAGCATTCGTTGTTGGTGTGGTTAGTCCTTTTGTAGCTCATCCAGGCAGGGACCATTGGCAGGCGGTGAAGCGCATACTCAGGTATCTTAAGGGAACGTCAGACATTGGCCAACGTTTTGAGGCTAATGAAAACATCTTGGTAGCTGGTTTGTCGGATTCGGACTATGCAGCGGATATTGATAGCAGGAGATCAATGAGAGACTATGTAATTTCTCTGGGAGCATCTGTTGTAAGTTGGAAGGCTACACTACAGCCGAAGGTGACTTTTTCCACCATGGAGGCGGAGTACATGGCTCTAATAGAAGCAGCAAATGATGAAATTTGGCTTAAGGGAATGATCATGATCTTGGCCTACTTCAAGATCAGGCGATAGTCTACTGTGATAGCTTGAGTGTGATCTGCTTGACTAAGGACCATGTTCATCATGAAAGGACCAAGCATATCGACCTCAGGTATCATTTTTTGAGAAGTGAAAGTAGGATGAAGGTGATGAAGGTGGGGACAATTGACAGCCCCGCGAATATGTTCACCAAGCCAGTTACGGAGAGCAAGTTCCAGCATTGTCTGGAATTGCTCAACATTATGAGCCAGTGAGCCCTTTAGGGCATGTCGGACCCAGTGGGGGTCCAGTAAATCTTCGTGAAGGGAAACATCGGGAGGCAAGAAGATAATCTTTGTTCTCAAGGAGGAGAAGACTTTGTTGCAGACGAGAGACTTCAAGTGAAGGTGGAGATTTATTAAAATAGTGCCTTGAAGGCTTGAGGAGACTCAAAGGAGCACAAAGGAGGAGTTTCAGGGGTGTGCGAACGAAGACATCTCACAGGAAGGCCAAAGCGCGAAGATCTTCGTGGAAGAGCTTGCTTCTCAATGTGCGAAGGTGTTCGCACGAAGAGGCAGAAGTCTTCGCACGAACACAATCTTGAGGCGGAAACTAAGGAATGGAAACATTCCTAAGAGCATCGGGGCAGTTTTAGGGGGTATAAATCGATTCTTTGGGGTCCTATACTGATATGTTAGCATCGTAAGAGGTTCACTTTAGTTGAATAAAGGTTGTTCTTGCCTGTGGAGGTAGTTAACATTGTGCTAGGAAACCACGTAAATCTTGTGTTTTTGCATCGTTTATTCATCGTTCGTGAGGTGTGAGAGATCGTGAGTGTTGTAACATATTACAAGGCTTTTTTGTGAGTGACAATTCTTGCATAGGTTGGAACTCCATGATTGAACAGTCTTTGAAGAATTTTGCCTTGAAAATCTGATGTACCAAACTTTTCGAATTATCCATAAATCTCCAGGTTGCTTTGCTAGGATCATGCTTGAAAATCTTTAAAACCTACGTTCCCATCCTCTTTTGTTGTTTATAACTTCTCCTAATTAAATCATTGCAAAGGTTCCTTTTCTGGGTCGTCTCGCCACGAGAAGTCTCTGGTAAGTTTTTCAATTTGTAGGCACACTTCAATACGTAACAGAAAACAGCCCATCGTGTAGTTTGGAACAAGTTGTGCAACTGCTTTATAATAACTTCATTATGTCGGAAAATTTAAATTAGAAAACTTCCTGCAGGATAAAAATGTATCTTTATTGATCATTCCATAAATACATAAATATACACAAAATGTTTCACTTCCACATGTACAAGGCCCATCTAACATTTCAATATGCTCCATGTGCCTCTGCCATTTTCACATATTGAGCACAAACACATCCTTAAAAAGTAAACACCAAGTCCTATAACCCTTTGCTTGTTTTGGGTTTTGATGTCAAATACTCTGAATTCATGTACTTCCCTTATTCAAGTACATCCTATTGCTTATTGCCCATCTCTAATGTGTTAAAAGTGTTCATGGCCACCGTGTCACTAAAACAGTCCATACCGAAATCCTGAATACCGAAATCTTGGCAATCCAAGAGCCAAGCACAACTATCATCCTCCCATGATTGGAATCCGAAGGTGTCCAAGGTTTGAGGGGCTGCAGGAGCAGGAAATTCCCATGAGGCATCAACAAGTGGATCAACACTCTGGTCCTCCCATAAGCAACTCATTAGTGGGTCATCATCACATATGATATTGAGCAAATGGGACTCATGATCATGATCTGTGCCGGAACAATTCTCAGTTGGGGAGCTGGAGGAGGAGCTATTATCCTCTGTGGTCTGGCCACCGCCGGTCTCCTGCTTTTGGAGATTCTCACCATTGGATTGCAGTCCTTCAGACGATTGGTCAAATTCTTTGTTGAGGGGCTCGTGAGTTACGGGATCGATTCCCATCTTGATAAGTTTTTTCTTGATATGAGTATTCCAGTGGTTCTTGATCTCGTTATCCGTCCTTCCTGGTAACCTTGCAGCAATCTTTGACCATCTGATGACAGTAAAGAACAAACGAACGATTAACTATTAGAGATAACACAAAGTTAAAATTCTGGTGACATATGAAACAATGATATAAATTACTTCTCATTGACTATATTTTGTCTACCAAATTCTGAACTGTGTAACTGCCTTTCAGAATGATAGTATAGAATAATATTAAGGTGGCAGATAAATAATAAAATTCAACCCTTGAGCATGAAGCCAAGAATTTTTCATGACAATGCATTATTTGATAGATCCACCCCAACAATAGAATAAGCTTGTTAGATAAAAGAATTACGTAATCAGCTTTCATGACAGCAATTAACTCATCATTGGTGACGAAGTAATAGCTAATTTTTATCTTCTTTATTTATAAAAAAGCAAAACTAAAGATTTATATTTGATTATATTTTTTAAAATATATATCTATGTAATCAATGTAAAAAGTATGTAGGTTGTCCACTGCTATACATTTCATGTGCTAGCAAATTTGCTAATTATTGTAAGACAATTTTGTAACAAAACAATGAAGCAACATCAGCATATTCAACCACTTTGCTCGCATTTTATATATCATTAGAAACACCAACTTTTGCTCCCAAAAAAAGAAAAAGAAAAAAACATATTATTTCAAAAAGAAAGCTTTTACTCTTTAGATTGTACGGATTTCCAAAGCATTCATATGTTCTCAGTTGATTTTTGGCAATATGAAAGATGGCAACTCATTTGCCAAGAAAGTTGTTTTCTTAGGCACTGCACAAATCTAAAGAGACCAAATTACGTAACACGACAGATAAAATGGCACGAAATATTTGCAGGCTATTGGAAGCTTGTCCGTTTTTTACGTCTAACCTGCAAATATTATTAATCATATTACGTGTAACATGACACATAAAATGATATTAAAAATTTACAGGTCCGTGTAAACTTGTTAACTTTTTAGAAATCCTATTGAAATGACAATGGTTGTGAAGAGAGAATGTACCTGTTCCCAAGACGAGCATGGAGGTCGATGACCAACTGCTCCTCAGACTCCGTCAGGAGCCCCCGCTTTAAGTCGGGGCGGAGGTAGTTCGTCCAGCGGAGCCGACAGCTCTTCCCACAGCGTCGGAGTCCGGCGAGTTTTGGGACGGCGCGCCAGCAACACTGGCCGTTGGTGAGGATGAAATTGATGAGTTTCTTGTCTTCCTCCGCCGTCCACGGCCCCTTCTTGACCCCAAGTTTGTCACAGCATGGTTGTCTGCCCATCACTCACTACCCTTTAGAAAACACAAGAACAACAACAACAACAAAGTTTTCTTTTGAACAACAACAAAGTTAAATTGTAAAGACTCAACAACCACCCACACCCACCTATATATACTCCACCAATTTGAACCAGGAAAACCTTTTATGCAAAGTTTTCTTTACTTTCTCACACTTCCAATATTTTTATCATATATTTCATGTGTTTGCATGTTGTGAGGGGAAATATTAGTTGCTCCAAAAGCAGTACGTGAATATGCATACGCATTGCTTCATACAATTCACTAACTGAGACATTAATCCTAAATAATTGACCAACAATCCATAAAGCATACTGAAAAATCGAGTTTCTTAACTGGTAATTTGTTCTCTTCCAATTATACTACTTTTGTAAGATATAACCAAATGCGAGTTGTACATAGCACCATGTATATCGTGTTCCAAGAGCACCTAAAAATCACTCTTGAAGGAGAGAAAGATGGAGCGAGAGAGTGTGTGTCCTTGGCCCCACTCATTGGTTTGTGAAAGTTACTTATGAACTACAATCTTTTTGTTATGGTGTTATCAGGAAGTACACATTATGGTGTTAGTGAATTATAGGAGATCCGACTATAAAGCTACATCTAAGCATCTCCACAAATTTAAAATTATATGAATCCATTTATTCAAATAAAATAGAAATGTGTTCCCATTTTCCTACACAACCCCACTCCCAAGTCTTACTCCATCACCCCATCACCCATTTCGTCATCTCCACGTTAAGAGGCCCTTGTTGTTTTTCTAAATTTCAATTGCACCCTAAGCAATCACAATTCTTACAAGGTCACACATATCCTATGAGTTCTTACACTGAAATCCTTCTACTATGATCCTCCCAATTAAGACAATGTAATTTCTATCGCTCTTTTTTTTAGGATATAATATCTATAGGTCTAAAGCGTACAAAGTAACTCCGTTTTTATCAATCTAAGTCTAACTTCTCTGTCACTAATAACTTGATCGTGAGTGAACTAAACTAAAATTTGTTGAAGTTATACACATACATTTTCTGACCGTCCAAGTATTATTTTTCCACCATATTTAGATAATAAAAAGTAAAGAAAGGTAAAGTAGAAACGCATGATAACGTAACATATTAGGGTGAAAGAAAAGTTTGCAAAATTTTTAGGGGCACTAAATCCCCTTTTAGTAAAATGTAGGCATGCATTGCATAAAATTCTGGAAGGAACTACAATGATCTTATGACATGCTCTTACTGTCACCTCTGTTTGTTCGGATCATCTCAGCCGTAGGATCATGGGACCGTATCTTGGATGGGCATGACATGAACTTGACCAGAGTACCACATGATATGCCCATTAATAGATGTAACACATTCATCAGAATCATCATAATGATGTGAGTACTACACTGTGACTGTTGGCCACTCCATTTATGTGATTATCTAGTCCTTCGGACAATGATTTTTGTTTATGAATTGTCCGAATTCAAGAGAAAACAGATCATATTATAGTTCGCTACCTGTACGAACCAAGTATTATCTTCTTTTATTAACGGAAGAAAAACATATCTCAAATGACAGAGTTAGGGATGGCAATGGATCGGATTTGGATCGGAGTCACCTATATTCATATCTGAATCCGCCCAAAATAAGTGGATCCGTATTCGATCCAAATCCGACCGGATACTAAACGGATTTGGATCGAATCTGGACCGGATTTTATTTGCAATATCCGTATTCGATCCGACAATCCAAATCTCCAGAAATGGATCTGTTTCGGATCCAGATTCGGATTCTGGGCATTTTTTTACTTCTTATAAAAAATACACAATAAGTTCAAAAAAATATGCAAGAAGAGTCACCACACCAAAAAAAATCTGGTTAAAAAGTATAAATATATTAAAATATTTTAACAATATGGCAAACCTAAATCTACCAAGAAATATAAGCAAGTCATGCAAAGGTTAAATGTACCAATAATGTCTAAAATTGTCTACAAATTCAATGAAAACAACACTAAAATTGTCCATAACCATACTGAAATATTTTCTTCAGGCCTGAAATCATAACGTGTAGTGATTTGTGTAGTGTGTTTATATATATTTAGGTAAAAACATAATTTTCTATAACTTTAAGGGTATTTCGTAAAACTATGTGTGTTCGGATCCTTTCGGGTCGGATATCCATCAGATATCCTAATATATTCGGATCGAATCCGGATACGGATTCAAATTTTGATTTTTAATATCCATATCCGATCTATTTTAAAATGGATCGGATTCGAACTTGATCCATTCGGATCGGATCGAACCGCATTGATAACAAGTAACGTTTTAAGTTGAATTGTTCTCTTGTGTATTTCTAACTGGAATCATCTACCCTACGAGGCACATCTGTAGAAATTATTTGTGGTGGCCACTTTATTTAATTTATTTATTTTTTGTGTCGCAAGACGACCTGTTGAGGGTGGGTACACTCCTATTTAGAACATAATTACTAGACAATATAAAATAAGTGTTCTAGCACTTGTGTACGTCAGTTTTCGGCGATCCAATATCGTCTGGCACTTACTATTTTTTATAACACTTTAATGCGTTATTTCGTGAGCTCGGAAACTCAATTTGCGATTCCGCAAATTGGTATAGTCTTGTAATTCTTCCATCTGTTTGGTGAATGAATTTCGTCAAGTTTTATTTTTTATAATTTTTAGTGGTAAATACGGTTTTATGTTATTTAAGTAGTTTGTAGCCTACATGCAAAGACAATTTTTCCCTTTCAAATTATTAGTTTGAGTTTCTCATCGAACGAGATCTCTCTTATCACCCAAGATCGTCGTTTGACTTTCTGTTATGTTTCCCGTCTGCGTCATTGTGAATAACAAACATTTTTATCGATGATCATGAGCAATACATTATCCTCTTGACCACATCACAGAGAAGCCCTTGGGAAAAATTTGATACATATGAAAGAAAATCAATTATAACTTGTTATAATATTTTGTATCATTGGGCTATGTGAAATACTTCGTGGTCTTGTTGAGGTTCCGCACTGCAACGAGGGAGTTAGTACGCAGTTCCACATCCGAGTATCCATGGGAAAGAAGCCAACATAGGGATTTTGAGATTTTAAACACTTCTGCCTGCAATGCTAAGTTCTTAAAGAAGCAACATAAAACTTTCTTTCACAATTGAGTTCAAACTCATCCAGCCGGACACCAATTTCATTTTTTTTCACGACGCAACAACCATAAAGATGGATTCGGATTGTCCTTATATGCGTTGAGTCCATGAAAGATTCTTCAGGAGGGGGTATGGTGAGGAGACTTGGGGAGGACTGTGGGAAGTCAGTATAGGGCTGGTTGGTGGGGTTATTGATTCAAGGTGACAAAAGGGTTGCTAATTCAAAATTATGGGGGTGGTGTGGTTTGAGAGGGTTTTTCATAAGCCCCAAGATTCAGTGCAATCAGATTTGCGGCATTGTGAGAAAGAATAAAACCTTATACTCATATGTGTGAAGAGAGGTTAATAAAGAGTTAAGAAGGGAAGAGAAAGCTTGCGACTAGTCGGGGTAAACCTGTGATCCCCACTTGGTGTCAAACTAAGTGTGACATTTATGTGGAATTGTGCCCTAGAGGCAATCTATTTATTTTGACATTTATGTGGACTTGCTAATCATTGTGTTATCAATATGGTTATATGATAACATGAATGATGTCCTTAGAATTTAAGTGTTATATTCTTAAATATCCCTAATCGAGTACTACAGTTAATTATGACAGCTTGCATCGAGACTAGTATTTGGGTAGATTGATATGGGAATATCAAGTTTAACACATGGGTACGCATTAGGAGTAATGGCGTACAGGATTAACCCACCATGAGAAGGCTACATGGGAGTTATGTGAATGTCACAAGCGCTTCTCATAGTGACAATGGTGTTGTGATCCTTCGACTTGAAGTCACTATATACTCTAGTTGTGAATTATCATGTTTTGATATCGTCAATCATTACACCGTAATTGGGCAACTATTAAGACGATAATCGGATTTGATATGAAGCAAGCTGAGAGATGGTAGTGATGTAGACAGGATATGCCCTCCCATATAATGAGAGTAAATATCTAAGGCCACTCGATAAGTAAGACTAAGGGAAACGCATGGCCATGCTCAAATAAATCAATATGAGATATTGATGTTATTTATTTATCTAATTCTACTCAAAGATCGAAAAACTAATGATTGGATATGCAACCATATCTTGTGTCCAATTGGATAGATGAGACAAAGGGATTATAAAACACGGTAACATTGGTCACAGATGTTATTCAGATCATTGACATTCCTATTACTTGGGGTAGCATTGATGTATTGCTAGATGTCGCTCAATGTTCGTAATACTTGTTATTACTGCCAACGTAATTAGGAAACTACAGGGTCACACGCAAGAATAGGTCAACTGGGATTATTGCTAATTAGTTGAACTAAATAGCAATAATGAATTAATTGGAATAAAGTGTAAACTGTGCTCATTAGTTGGACTAAAGAGAAATTGTGGACTAGAATGCAAATTAATCCAAACTGTTGGATTTAAGGGCAAAGATGAATTTATTTAGCTATAAATAGGAATCGAAGAATATGAAAATTCAGTCTAGATTCATTCCTACTCCACACAATACACTAGAGAGCTAGAGAGAAAGAAAGGAAGGAGTTTCTCTCCCACTAGGGTTCGGTCACAAGGGTGCTGCTCCCTCCTTGAAGGCCGCGGCTATGGTGGTTGTTCCCCTTAGTAGCCCACGACCAAGCATGGAGATGCCACCCCTCTCTGCTGCCATAGCATGGTGACGTCGTCCCTCTCTCTTGTTCCCACGGGTTGAATATGATCCAGTCACCGTGCTGACACCGAATTGAATCAAGGCGAGGGATCAAACGCAGCACAACAACTAACATAAAGGCATAAACCAGTAGAGAGACCCTAGGGTTCGAAGAAAATATCTATTGATCAAAAACTGCTCAATTTTGCCCACAAGTCGGGCATATATAGCTGAAATCATAAAATATGCCAATCAAAATCAAACTAAGCAGATAAAAGCAAACAAAGAAAATAAGCAGTTTTAGCAGCACAACTGCCACATATCCAAAGCATCCAAAACCAGATCTCCCTGCAACTAAAAAGAACCGCTAAATCCCCCCCTTTTGGATTTCATCAGAAAAGTGAGAAAATTTTGGATCAAAACTTATTGAAAAATTAAAAGCTTTAAGGAAAATAGAAGTTTGGAAAGAAAAGAGAGGGTTCAAGGGTTTGAAAAGCAGTAAGAAATGCTAGAATTCAAGGCTTTGGAACTTCATCAGTCTTAGGCCCTACAACATCTTCTTTATCCCTTTCATGTCCATATTCTTCCTTTTCCTCTTGTTGATCCTCTTCCTGACCAACTTCTCCACTAGGCTCATAAGCAAATTCTTCATCTTCAAATAGATCAGCTGAGGTGACAGCTTCTTGAACTTTTCCTTTCTGTTTCTTCTTCTGTAGAGATTCTATGAGTAGCACCCCTGAGTCAATGCTTCCTTCATTGCCTGGTTCCTTGTCCTCAGCTAACTTTGACACAGCTTCCTTACCCCCAACAGCCTTATCCCATAACTATGCTCATCAAATAAGTATCTGGTAGATCCAGACTTCCTTCAGCCTTCTGGAAATGGCGTGTCCTCTTCTTCCACATGTACCGAGTTGATACTCTTGAAAACACTCTCAATCGTATAATTCATCAGCCTGAAATCAATACCCAAATGATACTGACCCTGCTTAAGTTCATATATCTCATTCTCAATAAAGTCAAGCTTCTTAAGAAATTGAGATTGGTCTTGAGTGGTAGAAGGTAGGGCTACTGGAGTGGTTAAGGATTTAGGTTTATAGAACTTCTTGGCTTTCAACTCATCAGCAGAAAGTTCATAGTAGAACTTCCAAGCTCCCTCACTGGTTTTCACAATTCCAATCCTTTGAAAGGACTTTTCATCTATCATTCCAAAACCAGTAGTGATTGTGTCTTCCTTTTCAACATGTATCTCTAGATGGTGAAAGAAAAGTGGGAGGAGGTTCGCATAGGTTAGAGGATGTTTCCTGTTTTGGTAAAACTATAGATCACGTGTTCCATAAAAATGCTTGTAAGATCAAAATCATAACCATGTTTTACCAAGTACATCAGATACAATACCCTATCAGAGAGAAAATCTTTTGAATTCTCTTTTGATACTACACACCTCATCATGATAGTAAATAAGATTTTTGCTTCAACAGTTAACACAAAATGAGTTAACTGCTTAGAGGTAGTAGCTATACCAGGTAAAAATTATTCCTCCTAAGCCGTCTATATACCATCAATATTGCTGAGGTATTTTTCTCTATTGTACCTCTTTGGACAACCCAAAATATTAACGAATTCAGAATGATCTAGCTCCATATCAATACTAGCTACCTTAAAAGAAATAATTAAACTCAAAGCATTCACTTGTTCAGATTCAGATAGAATAGTCTGATAAGCCTAGGGTATGCAACCTTGGAGATATTGAGGAATTTTGAAAGAGAAATCTATTTCAATCTCCTAATGCACTCCAAATCCATAGAATCCAACATGCTAGAACTGATCATACTACAGTAAGAAATAGGAGCAGATGCAAATCCATCTAACCAGATACCTCTTGCAGCATGATTGATAAACCATTTAGAAGAAATATATCTCTTAAGAGAAGTTGTTTTCTCTTTAGAGTAGATCTGAATCTCCTTCCATTTTTCTATTTCAGAACTCTGGATCTTCTTCTTTCCCTTTTCTTTTTCTGAAGTCTGTATCTCTTTCTCCTTTCTTGATTTCCGAGCATATTTGACCTTTTTCTTCTTTGGACTACCAATCTGAACACCCTTTTGTTTCCGAGAAGTGTGTGCTTGGTCTGGCTTCTTCTTCTTGCTGGAAGGAGCAGTCTGATCCTCCTTGTCCTTCTCGCTTTTCTTCTTAGGAGGAGGAGAGGGGTTCTTTGGTACACTGATAGTCCTGGAATTGGAGTTGTCACTAATGGTTTGGACTTCGTCTTCTTTTCCTAGCTTTTCTTTTCTTCCATGTGTTCTTCTTTGAGCCTCCAGCCATCTTGATTCTTTCATAGGTTCTCTGTTAGTCCATTAGGGTTTAGGGTTTTAATAAGAAAGAAGCAGGAGAGAATAGATGAAAGAGAGAAAGAGAGAAGATAAATAAATAAGAGTTTGAGTTAAAGAAGGAAACTAAATATTCCAACTCTTTTAGGTAAAGAGAATTTGTTAGAAATTCAAACTCGTTTGCGATGGAAATAATATTATTCTGATTTGAAAAAGATTTATTTAATAAGGTAAAAATAATATTACGCAATTCTACAACGTTAACACCCATAATTAGTGATCCAATCATTGACTATATAGTATATAAATTTATTTTTAAGGCTTTGAAAATAGTTTCAAGTCCTTGAGAAAAACTAATACTGCACATAAAATTTTCAAGGATTTGAAGCTTTTCGAGGCTTTGAAAAACTTTTTAAACATTGAAACGCAAATAAATTAACTGATACTCCCTCCAAACCAATGCTTATTTATTCAGCATCCCATGTTCTAATCTCAGAGCTGTGAATCTATCTTCTTCAGTGGTTTAGTGAAGATATCTGCAAACTGTATATTAGTAGGCACAAAAGCAAGAGATGCATCACATTTCTCCACAAGATCTCTAATGAAGTGATGTCTAACATCAATGTGTTTAGTCCTTGAATATTGTACTGAATTCTTTGTAATTATGATAGCACTAGTGTTGTCACATTTGATGGGAACATCTCTGAAGTCATAACCCATATCTCTCATCTGTTGAGCTATCCATAGCACTTGTGAGCAGCAAGATTCTGCTTCTATGTGTTCAGCTTCTGCTTTTGATAAGGCTACTGAATTTTGCTTTTTTGGAATACCAACTTATCAGGGCTGATCCAAGGAATTGGCAACACCCTCATGTGCTTTTTCTGTCTACTTTATATCCAGCAAAATCAGCATTTGAATAGCCACACAAAAAGAAGTTAGACCTTTTAGGATACTAAAGCCCCAAGTCTTTGGTACCATTGAGATATCTTAAAATTCTATTGACAGCAACTAAGTGAGGCACTTTAGGGTCAGCTTAAAATCTAGCACACATAAAAACACTAAACATATGTCTAGCCTGCTAGCATATAGATAGAGGAGTGAACCAATCATACCTATAAAATCTTTCTGGTTCACACTCTTACCATTTTGATCCTTATTTAATGACAGTGTAGAACTCGTGGGAGTTTTGGACACCTTGGATTGAGACATATTATACTTTTTCAGCAAATTTTTGGTGTACTTACTCTGATGTAGAAAATTCCTTTCTTCATTTAATGTACATGAAGTCCAAGAAAGAAATTTAACTCTTCCATCGAGGTCATCTCAAATTCCCTGCTCATAAAACTAGAGAAATCATTGGAAAGAGAATCATTAGTAGCACAAAACAGAATATCATCAACATATAATTGTACTACTATAATATCTTTCTCATGTGTCTTTATGAAAATATTTTTTTTAACTAAGCCTCCTTTGAATCATTTTCAAGTAAGAATTTTGAAAATCTTTCATACCAAGATTTGGAGCTTGTTTGAGGCCATAAAGAGCTTTGTCAAGCTTATATGATTTGGAAACTCATCACTTTTAAAACCAAGAGGTTAAGCAACATATACTTCTTCTTGAAAATAACCATTTAGAAATTCACATTTAACATCAATTTGAAAAATTTAGATGTTCTTATGTGATGCAAATGTAAGTAACATTCTTATTGCTTCTAATCTGGCCACAGGAGCAAAAGTCTCATCATAGTATATACCTTCTTCTTGATTGTAGCCTTGAGCTACTATTCTTGCTTTGTTTCTGATAAGATTATTATTTTTATCCAGCTTGTTTATGAACACCCACCTTGTACCAATAACAGACTGATCTTTGGGAGGAGGAACTAGATTCTAGACCTTGTTTCTCTCAAATTCAGTAGCTCACTTTGCATAGTAATGATCCAGTCTTCTTCTTGTAATGCTTCTTTTACATTATTAGGTTCTACAAGATACTCAAAATCATTAAAAGAACATAAGTTATTTAACCAAGATCTTGTTTGTGTACCAGTGGATGGATCAGAAATGATGTTTTTTATTGGATGAGATGACAGATACTTAAAATTATTTCTTTTTGTCCAGGTTTCTGGTTCTCCAAGAATCTTTTTAAGCCCTTGAGAACTTGATGTAGTGGCTTGACCACTCTGTGTTCCTTGAGGTTCTGTTTCAAATCTTTGAGAGCCACTTTCAATGCTTTGAAAGTCTCTTCTGTTTTCCTGCATGTTAGTCGTAGAACTATTCTCTGGATATGTTTTATCCTCAGACTCATGCTTGTTAAAATTTAAGTATGCAAAACCTTCACTCAAACAACCATCATTGCTTTCATCAAATATAACATGTATACTTTCCTAAACAAGCTTGATTCTCTTATTGTAAACTCTGTAGGCTTTTCTAGTCAAAGAATAACCAAGGAAAACAAATTCGTCACTTCTGGCATCAAACTTTCCAAGATTATCCTTACCATTGTTGTGAATAAAATAAGTACAGCCAGAAGGTTTGAAATAAGAATATCTGGCTTTCTCCCTTTAAAAAGTTCATAAGGAGTCTTCTTCAAAATGGGCCTAATCATACACCTGTTTAAAATATAATTTACAGTGTTGACAACCTCTGCCCAAAAAGACTTTGGCAATTTGTATTTCAAAAGCATTGTCCTAGGCATGTCCTCAAGAGTTCTTTTTTTCCTTTCAACTACACTATTTTGTTGAGGAGTTCTATGACCAGGAAAGTTGTGAGAAATACCAAAATTGGAACAAAATAAATCAAATTCTAGTTAATCAAATTATTTGCCATGATCACTCCTTATTCAAGCAATAGGCAGGTTTTTTAAAGTTTGAATCTCTTTACAAAGTTTTGAAAATTCAGATGGAGCCTCAGACTTTATCTTAAAAATATTACCCAAGTAAATCTAGAGAAATAATCTACAATAACCAGCATATACTTCTTACCTTTTGGAGTTGGAACTCTCATAACACCACACAGATCCATATGAAGCAGCTCAATAGGTCTTGTTGTACTTACAAAGTTCTTAGGCTTGAATGAGCTCCTTGTCTGTTTTCCATGAGCAAAAGCTTTTTGTAGGGTTTTGATCATGGATACCCACGTAAAAACTATATAATTATCCAATCAAGACCCTCCAAGGATCACAGGAAGAAAAATCATGACGATGGTATGAGAATAGTGTTATGTACCTTTGAGGTCTCCTTGATGACTTCTAACGAGAAAATTATCACGTCTCTACGATTGATCCACTCCTAGAGGTGAGATCTAGATATTCCGAACGCCTTGTGCTAGCTAGGAAGAATGGAAGAGGATGAACCAATTACGCAACGGAGCACCAAGGGAGAGGGGCGGCCCTCTCTTGTGGCCGACGGGTAGGGGGGACGGACAAGGGGGGTTCGACCTCCTTGTTTGTCTTGCTCTCTCGTTCCTTCTCTCCTACTCAACGTATGTATGAGCATAATTTGTATGGAAGGAAGCTAGGAGCATCCTTTATATAGTACAACAACTCCTTGTTAATACATAAAGGCCCTCTCCCAATCCTACTCAAGTTCGGATTAGTCCAACTTGCATATTAGTTCTACTAAGTTAGCAAGTTGTTGCGATTTGATCCTTCTAATTAATTATATTAATTAATCATATTAATTAATTGATTCCCAAGTCTAGTTCACCTCTATATGGCGTGTGACCCCATAGGTTCTGTTTAGTTGGTAGTAACTATTTTCTATGGAGCGCCCTCTAGCAAGACATCCATACTAGCCAACAAAAATAAATAGCCATCATGACAAACCCTGTGCAAGTATTGTCTCATCGCTTTGTCTCAATATCCAGATTGGACACGGGACATGCAAGTTACACTCGTATATCCAATCCATAGTTCCTCGATCCTGTGAATAGTCTTATTCGTGCAAATAACATCAATATCCTATATTGATTTATTTGAGTCTGGCCAGACATTCTATAAGCACTATATCCCGAGTGGTCAAGGATTTTTGCTCCCGTTATGTGGGAGGGAAAATTTTTATCTACATTACTAGGATATCTAAGCTTGCTTCCTATTGTGTCCAATACGCGCCTTTATGACTACCCAATCACGGTCTAGCGTTTGACACTACCAAAACATGATATTCCACAATTAGAACAACTAGTGACTTCAAGTCTAAGGATGACAATATTGTTGTCACCGCGAGAAGCACTTATGACTTTACATAACATGTATGTAGCCTTCTCAGAGATGGGTCAATCCAATATGCCATTACTCCTAATGCATACCCATGTGATGGATCATGATATCTCTATATCAATCCAACCCCATACTAGTTTATAGATGATTGTCCCATTAATCATTATAATGGAATAGGGATATTTAAGATAAACAACACAATTTTAAATCTAAGGACTTCATTATATTAAATATCCAATAAATAATACAATGAATGTTCTAGCCTACTTATTGTTCATACTAAACTAGATTGCCTCTAGGGAACCTATTCCAACACTTTTCATACCTCTTCATCTTTAAACTTGATGGATGGCAGACCTCTGACTAGGTCTTTCGATACTATTTTATTCAGTGTATGTAAGTTGATATGTCCAAGCTTTTTGTGCCAAAGCTTTGACTCCTCTTTCAATGCCTTGAGACATTTCAGAATTTCTCCTGCAACATTGTTAGTTTTCAAACAGTAGACATTGTTTGAATTTGGAGTAGTGAGGATGCAATTACCATATTTTTCATCTTGCACCACACATTTTTCCTTGTCAAAGATAATCTTATTACCTTTATCACACAGTTGAGATACACTAAGCAGACTAAACTTCAAACCATCTACAAGATAAACACCTGATATAGAATATTCAACACCAATACCAACTGTACCAATTCATATAATGTTGAATTTTACTTTGTCACCAAGTGTGAATATCCCTCCATATTGTTCTTTTAGTTCAGAAAATAAAGAACCTTTGCCACTCATGTGTCTGGAGCAACCACTATCCATGATCCACTACTGCTCTTTGCTCTTGGTGACAACCTGCAAACACCATTCAGTGCCTTAATCAGCTGTTAGACCAAGTGTGATATTAGAATTTATATTCAGGATCAACCATGTTAGGTGTTCTGACCCATTTAAGAACCCAAATCTGTCTCACATGTTCCTTAAGTTGAAATGATAAAGTGTTCCGCAAGATGTGAGGTTCTCTTCTTCTAAAGCGACATGTCATCTTAACATGATCAATCTTTCCGCAGTAATGACATTTTGCATAATGTCTGCAAATATGGTATTGTTTTTCTTGGAAAATTTGGATTATATCCAATACCAGTTTTGTGAACAGAGTACAGAATTCCTCCAAGAATCAAGTTGAGATTATGTTCAGAGGCAGCAAGTTTTGTCATAACCTTTTGAGAGTCTTGAAGATTCTCAGCCAGAGTAGTCTCTGTTCCTCTAATTCATCATGTTGATGCCTTAGAGCAACAATGTTATGAAACGTTACCTCGATGGTCTTTTCTGAACTTCCATTATGCTTGGCAATAAGACAAAGGTTGGCTTAATCTTCTTCAGAATCTGATTCACTTGAAGAATGTAAGTCACACCATGAAGCTACCATGGCCTTCTTCTTTCTGTCATGGTTCTTCTTATAAAAATAATTTCTCTTCTTGTTAGGACACTCTCTGATCAAGTGTCTTGCATCACCACACTCAAAGCAGTTCATCTTCTTATTTTTCAAGGCTTTGAGGTTGTTCACTCTCTTTTGCCTTGAGTGCTAGATTCTTGACACTCACTAGTAGTTCTCCATCAGCTTCACTCATGGAGGCCTCATGTGTAAGTAGATTTCCCTGTAAATCATCTACTTGGAGAGAGAATAGATCTTGAACTTCTTCAATGTCTATAGTCTTTGGTTCCCACTTGGCTTTGGGAATATTTCTCAAGATCATTCTCACTTTCTCTTCATTGGAGAATGATTTCCCAAGAGTCTCCAGATTGTTGATGTAATACCCCGTATTTTTGCTAAGGTTTATTTTGTAATTTCGATAAAACAAATACTTGAGTTTAAAAAAAATGATAATAATTTTATTTCAAACTTACTCTTGACTTGTTTTCTTTAGTTTTCTAAATGTTAGTTTTTTTTAAAGACATAATATTTACTTAGAGTTATTAAGTAACTAGCAAATGACCCGTGCCCATAGGGCACTTATAAAATATACAATTTGATTTATACTTAATTTCTTGAAATAAATTTAAATAATAAACATTTTTTAATGAACATAAAATTAATGAAGATTGTGTATAGTCAGATGATATCTTAGGTTTGATTAAATAGATAAACCAGAATTTTGAAAATATAAACAATATCTTGATTTACTTTAATTGATTTGAAGTTTGAACTTTTTTCTTGGAGGGATTTTTTTTTTGAGGGAAAAAGTTTGAACTTCTGTAAGAAAAAAAAAAAAAAAACATTCAAATCAACGCACCAGAATATCTCAAGACATTTTTAGGGATTGGATGGCTAGGATCTTCTCAACACCTAGCTGATTTATTATATAGATTTTATTTTAATGTAAAATTTATACTTTTATGTGCTAGATGGTAATTGGGAATTTCATTTTTACCCCTCTTATTTGTGTCATCTTTTACTCACCATCAACTTCTAGTATTTTTATGTCAACCCTCTTTTTCTTGTTAATCCAATTTCTAACACAACTATGTTGTTGGGAGACTTTAAAATTGTACTTCAATCCTCCTCCACTCAACCAAGCAACACCTATTTTATAATTATATGAAGAGACACTCATTACATATCTCCATCATTTATTTCTTTTCATCTCCATCAACCCCATCACTCTTTATCCATCTCTCTCAATTTTCACATGCTTTTCTCCTCAAGAAAACATAATGAAGCTCTCCTCTCTCTCATCAACTTCCATTCCCGGATTTGGGGTTTGACCCTCACAAAACAACCCCAAAACTTCATTTTTCACCTTCCAAATGATGAAAAACTTGAGTCCAAGGCCATAGCTACCCATTGGGGAGTTCTTTTCTTCGTATTCTTCAAGAATTCAAGCTCTCTAGGCTCTAATGTAAGCATCAACTTCTTCTTTTATTCATCTATTTCACTCATCATGTTGGTAGTTCATGTTCATGATAGGAAATTACTTGATCTTTGCTTGCATGTGTATTTTGGGTCTTGAATTGTTACTTTTTAGCATGAATTTCTCAAATTCTTCACACGATTCCCCAAAATTCTTGTTTGATCTCTTTTTGTATGTCTAATTAGTTCTATTTGAGTATAAAAACATGTTTCTCAAGTTGCATGTATCATAGAATTAATTTGATCATGGTTTGAGTGTTCTTGGTAAAATTGCATGTTGTTACAATCTGACCAGTTTGTCAAAAACGTAATATAACTTCAACTTTTGTTTCTTTAAAATTTTCAAATCTTACATTTTATAAAACTAGACTCAGAGGGGGTCATTTTGAGAAAAAAATCAACTCCATAGCTATTTTGGTTAGGGAGATATGCTCATTTTAAGTTGCATGTTTTCTGAAAATCTGTTTCTGGACCAATCTTTTCATTTTTATTGAAATCCTCATTTCCAGTAACTTATAGCACCCAATATTTCTTGTGATGAAACAAGACACATAGGGGATTCATTCTGGAGAAGATGAGCTTTATTGCTATTCTGAAAGTTGTAGTAATCCCCTTGTCAAGTTGAAACTTTTTGCCAAACTCTTCTCTGCATAGCAGTTTTTGTTATTTTTGTAACTTTAGTTTTATAATAGCTATGCATGATTTTCTGGGTGTTTCTGAAATTAGACACAAGTAGGTTCTTCATACATTAATTTCACAATTTTAGGAGATGCTTTGATATGGTATATGTGGCTCTAAAGTCAGGGTCCAGAATTGTAGTTTCAAATGTTTTAGAAAATTTGAATTTTTGAACTTCCAAATGTTTTGTTGGACTTATTTTGATATGTGAGCATCATTATATGCGCATTAGTGACTTTTAGAATGATATTCATGTTGAGCTTGTATACGTGAGTATACCACTTGAAACCGGTTTATTAGGATAATTTGGTATGGACTTAGTACCCGACCTAGACAAACATCCATGCATTAGTTTATTTGGAAGTAGCATCATTGTGACTAGAGACTTGTCAATTGTAGGCTACTGATTCGTATACATAGGCCACTTCAACTACCTGTGAAGATTGTGAATCGCTATCTCGGTGTAAGGTGAGATTACATGCTTAGCTTCGTGTGCCTTGCTTCCTTCGTGTCAAAACATGATTTTATGTCTTGTCTCAAACTGTACTTGTGAGTTTCATGCTTAGCCTTGTGTGCCTAGATTCTTTCGTGTTGTGACATGATTTTATGTCTTGTCCCAAATGTATTTTGTGGTTCACATGCTTTACTTGATTTTGGTCATGTTTGGAAAAGATTTCTTTGAAACCATTACACGAAAAATAATAACGCGTAAAACGTAAAGTGGAATATCGCACGTACCGGAATCTATTAAACATTTGGGAGGTCCTTTGTTGACCGTTAACACTTGGGAGGTACTTTGTTGACCATTAACATTTGGGAGGTCCTTTGTTGGCCGTTAATATTTGGGAGGTCCTTTGTTGACCGTTAAATTTTGGGAGGTCCTTTGTTGACCGTTAACATTTGGGAGGTCCTTTGTTGACCGTTAACATATTGGAGGTCCTTTGTTGACCATTATTCGGTTACTGTGCGTAATAACTGGCTCCTTTGATTCTATATTTTAAAATCGGCACTTGTGAATGATTTAAATTGAAAATGTTCAAATATTTGGTTATTGTCATTCGTAAATCAGTTAACTCTATCGTTTATGACGCTGCAAACTCTGATCTTGATTTACTCATACTCAGTCAATTTTAATTTATTTAACTTGTGTCCTAGAAGTTTATATTCTCTTTCCTGTTTTTACATGCTAAGGTTTATCTCGCTCAGTATTTTTGCTGACTTTCAAAAACTGCGATTCTTGTTGTTTTCTTCCCACCGCAGGTCTAGGAGCTGGGGAATTATAGAATAGAAGGGGCGCGAGATTCACTTAGAATATGAACGCCACCATTAGTTGATATAGAAATGTTAGATAATTATTGTGTAATAGTAATCAGCTAGTGTGTAAGACTTAAAGTTTAATATAGTTGTTTAATGTTATAAATATGTGTTGTGGATTATATTATTTTTGATCTCCGCCAATTCTATTAAGCATCGCCCTCTCGGTCTCGTCACGAGCCGGATAAAAAGGGGCTGTTGCAGTTGACAATGTCAGTAAATATTTTGAACATATCTTTGATGGATTTATCTCCATTCTTCTTGAACAGTTCATACTGTTTAAGGAATATGTTGATCTTCGTTTGCTTCACTTGGTTGGTTCCTTCAAAAGTAACCACCAGTTTGTCTCAAATATCCTTAGCAGTCTTGCAGATAGATATCCTGTTGAATTCATCTTCATTCAAAGCACAATATAAAAGATTCATTTCTCTATTATTATTTGAAAGTTGTTCTAATTAAGAATTAGTGAGAGAATTTTCAGGTTTGGGAGTACTAATCCCATCCTTTTCTGTATAGAAGATGTGAGGTCCATTCTAGATAATAGACCATAGTTCTCTATCTTGATTAATGATAAACATTTTCAAGAAGGCCTTCCAGTGTACAAAATTGTCTCCACAAAACAAAGGAGGTCTGTTAGCAGTTGTTCCCTGTGAGAAACCACCTCCACCCACATTACTCATGATCACCAGATTTTTAGATCTATGCAGTGATACAAGCTCTTATACCAATTGAAGACTGTAATGCAGGTAACAAATACATGATCAAATACTCTACAAGGGGGGGGGGGGGGGGGGGGGGGTTGAATAGAGTATGGCAACTTTTTCCAAAAGTGTGAATTTAAAACAATTTGATAAGAACTTGAAGTGTTTTAAAGTTTTGAACTTAGTGTCAAGGCTTTGAAACCAAAATAGACAGTTAGAAAATTTACTGATACTTTTCAATACTTTGAAAAGTCTTTCAAAACTTTGAACTGAAACCTGTTTAGAAGCAGTTATGAAGAAAAGTAAAGAACTGGGCATCTCCAATAGTATTATGTATTTTTTTGCATGTTTTAAATTTTGCATGACATGCATTTGTAGTTTTGCTCCAGCAGTAAAATGCAATTTATACATTTTCTAGTAAGGAGGTTAAAATATACGTATTGAGGATGCATGATAGGAGAGAGATAGACACAAAATTTTACATCCCTACATTTTTGTTAGCTATTAATGGAGAGGAAGATGCATGTTCTGCAAAATGCATGGGGATATGCATCGTCTGTTAGAGCTCATTTTTTCCTCATTTTTCTTTATATTTTGCATAAAAGTGACTTTTGCATGAGCTATTGGAGATGCCCTAAGTGCAAGAAGATGAACAAAGTAATTTGTTACGAAGTTCGGTCCCAAGTGGCCTACTCTCCGCCTGAGGGATCTAATCCCTCTGGAATTTCCGCAACTTCTTATTTATCAAAAGCTAAATCCAAGATATCAAGCCCATAGAATTTCCTTACTATATATCAGCTTGCGGTTCTCCCTAACCTATCTAGTACCTGCTCCAACAAACTGATACAATAAGAATCTATGTTGGTCCTCTTGAACAACTCACGAGAATAAAATAATTAAGTACTATAACAAAATGATGTACAAATGAAGCTCAGATAAAGAACACTGTAAACACAGTTAAGCGCTGAGGCTTGAAGTGTTCTAATGGAATTTGGAATGGATTGAGTGGATGTTTTATCTCCTTCAATGATGTTTGTCAATCCGTGAGAGTGTATGAATCTCTGTAACACTCCGGTGCTTCTGAATCTCTCTCAATCATTTCTTTCTCCATTCTGTCAAGTTGAATTGCAGAATATAAAGGAAGCATCAAACAAAAATCCCTAAAAATCCTCTGAAGATCTTTGGCTATCAACAACATACTCCAACGGCTGGATGCTTGATTCTCTCAAGCATTTTGATCTGATCTTTAATCTGTAAGCTCAAGGAAAGTCCAGACAACCTTCAATAACAGTAGCACTGAATCTGCAGACATTGATTGCCACTTATGCATCTCTTGAAATAAAGAAACTTCAGCTACATCTCCAACACAGAATTAGCTAATGATCTTTGCAAAATTACTTAGGCAAATAAAGAGATTGAGGAATGATATATCACATAATTAATTTGTCTTTCATCATACAATATAGCATAATGAAGTGCAAGAGATTAGAGATTGAATAGGAGAACTCCCCATGAGTTCTTGATGTGAGTGTCTATGCAGTTTCAAGGCTTTGAAACACTTTGAAATCACCTGTGAAATTACAATCTCCCAACTGTGAACTTACAATTATTATTATGATAATGTTATTTTCTTGAATGACAATCATACGAATGACATAGTTAAAAAAATTAACAAAAAAACCTCAGTTGTTAATTGATTGTAATTAACAATCAGAGGTGGGTAAGTTGCAAAATACAAACTAAAAGAGACACATAGATTAATACCATATACTGGAAGTAGGTAATAAAAGATTGACCCTTTTAAAAATAGAGTTTTAATTTTTCTGAAAAGAGCTCCATATTAGTCTTGAAGCATTAAGGTCATGTGTCATGCGGTTATTGGTCCTCTGACCAAATTTGGGCCTTAGTTTTTTTTTAAAAGGATAACTAAATTTGTAAATTTGGACCTCGGGATTTTAAGAAAATAACCTCATTTTTCAACAAAATCATAAGTTCGGAACCCTGTAATTAGAAAATAGAATTCTAATATTTTCAAAGTTACACAATAATCTATTTATATTCAAATAGCCTCACAGTGTCGGTAAATGAACTGTTACTAGAAGATATTGTTGTTTATGAGTTGAAAGACTGAGAATAAGCGCATCTCCAATAGGTCATGCAAAATGTCATGTTAGCAATAATATGAATAATTTGTAGAATATTAACTCTTATAGGTCATGGAAATGACCAAACATATACCATGCTTGTATCATCATTTATATATTTAGCCAATTAGAACGTGTAGAAGTAAATTTATGTGTTTTAGTATACTTCTTTTAATTTCCATAATTATAAAATATAAATTGTATTTTTAAATTAAATATTATAAATGCGCAAAATTAAAAATATTTAAAGCTTCTCTCATTTCAATTTATTGGTGATGCTCTATAGCAACTCATGCCGACAATATTAACTCAATTATTATTATTATTATTATTATTATTATTATTATTATTATTATTATTATTATTATTATTATTATTATTGAGGGAGGTGCCACATGGGCAGCCCCTAAAAGACACAATCCCATCTGATCAACCCTCTATGAAAAATGTCATTGGTCAGTTTTTTCTTGTTTTTGAAAGAAACTGGCCATATTGAATTGGAAGCTATATATATGATGCATGATTTACTTTTGAAGGAAGGTAACTAAATATGGGATGGAATTATAATTTTAATTATGTGAAGGGCTTGGATTATAAGTAAGTCTTAATCGCGAATGTTATCAATTAGTGTGGTTTACTCTTTCATTAGTTATAGAATAAGCATGTTTGTCGAAGGAACTAGGGAAAACATTAAGCAATGTATAAATTAAGGAAGAAAAAGGTTGGGAGGGTTTGTCTTTGAGGTTTGATGTCTTTGAATTAGCGACCGACTTAAATTACGTTTCATTCAGAATCATTAATCGATCGATGACCAGCATAAATTTTTAAACGGGAATAGTCGTTACAAGTTGAGTCAAATCTGAAGAACATTACACAATAATGGAATGCCATCCATCCAACCATAAACCCCTATTCGATAGACTGCAAACATGTCCGATTTCTAGGGTTTTAACTTTTGACAACATACTGTAGAGTTGATATTTATTTTTCTTGCAATTCCTCCAACTCACCACATTAATTTGCTTTGAACAATTCACGACAAAAGAAATTCAAGTCCTTCATGGAATTTGTTAACGAAGGCATATACTGTAGTTTCTGTAGCGGTATATTAGACGATTTAATCTTCCGTGAGTCCGATACAAAACAGCCTAGTGCCCTCCATTGTAGAAATAGAACTCTCAATACGAATCACTTATTAAGAGCCAAGTAGATTGCTCCCAAATTTGGTGTCTTACAATCACATATTGAAAACCTATGCTGGAATAGGATACCACACCCGTATCTAGTTATCCTCCATATTTCTTTTAGCAACTTATCCTCCAATTTTTAGGATTTGTTATTCTGTTTAGATTCATGAAATTTTATACCTAGTCTCAATCTTATGCAGATCAGCTCCAAGGGATGTGCAAGAACTACGTCCTACAGTTTTGTACTTCAAGTTCTTAACATTTATCTAAAACATTTATTAAAGAAAGACATTACTCACTTTGACAAGTTGTAATCGTGTCGCATATTACAATCTTACACAAGCATACCAATTTTGTTCTTTGCTCAATATAATACACTTAGTTCTAGATTGTTCCATTCATGAACAAGATCTTCATATCCAAATCAAAGTTTTCTAGCCACAAAACCGAAAATGGACCAAAGTAAACGACAATGGTACAAGTTTAGTCAAAGACAATTCTCGGGTATACAATGATTCATCCTTCCACGTGTCAACACGTGTCTATCAGAAAAGTGGTTTCGTATCTGTGTTCTAGGTTTTCTAGTGTCTCGCACTAAATTGTATAGTACACTACACTGTATTGTGGGATATCTTGGGGTGTTAGGTGTACGTTGTTCCAATTGTTGGTGTTTTGTCTTGGAAGTTCTTGAGGTGATTAGGTGAAATGTGGGTCCCGGTCGTTTTCAGTTTTATTAGAGTTCTGTTAAACCTAATTCTGGTTAATCTACTCTATCTGTATGTTGGCACTTCTGCCTTTTGTCAAGTAGCTGTTTTAATTATGAGGCTGTTTGGTAGTACCTGTGTAAAAATGAAGTAAACTTTTTTTTTTTTTTTTTTTTTTTGAGATAAAAAATGAAGCAAACTTGGGTCTTAGATACATTTATTTATAAAATTACAATAACTTTCACGCCTTTCAGTTTTGAAAAAGAATACTTCCAGTCGGAGTCACTTCATTAATTGGGGTTCCCTTTCGTCCTCTTAGGAGCAGGCTAGAATTTTATATGTATGAAACAAAACATAAAATCATTTTGTATCTTCATATCATTTTAATGAATTTACCGGAGACTAAGGTTAATGTTTCGCGTGCCTAATACTTAGGTCGGCCCTGTCTAAACCCGACAAAAGCTTGTAAGATAGTCTCAACAAAATATCAACGTCTTCCAAGTGACAGGTATTGAAAAACAAGAATCAAATGACTTGCAAGGCACTAAAACTAACACTGTCATAAGTATTTAATTCTTTAATTACATCATAAAACTTATTTCTTGTTCCTCCTCTTGCGGTAATAGTCATTAAGTAATCATTCTTTATTTATTCTTATACATCAATTTTAAGACCACCTTATACTTTCCCCATAAGGAAAGACAAGAGTTTTATACCTATTTGTATACACATGCATGTCATATTCCAAAATATCCACATGCTGCGAGTTCACAGAGTCCAAGAAATCTGATGAAACCATGCATAACAAGCCACGTAAGTGTTTTCCCAGATCTCCATGATCCAACGGCTTTGCAATCATCCACGTTAACCTAAGATGTATAGAACAAGTCATGAATAATATTTGACGCTATGAGTAACATTGCTTGCCATTTGTTAATCGATGTACTTGAACATTTATTTCAACCAACTATCTCATGTTTGATTAACGAAATATTGTCATAATAGCTACAGAAGCATGCCTTGAAACAAGAAATTGTGTAGACTGTAGTACGAATGCTAGTATAAGACTGTAGGAGTAATGTGTTCTTATTCGTAAACAAAAATTGACATATAACCCGCATGCATTACAACTTCACTGATAGGCAATAAATGCACTATTTCAATTGACAAATAACATTGTACACCCGATTTAACTAGCATTACACACCAGTGCGATAACAGTAAAATGAATATTGCATATGAGTTATTTCACAACTCTCATAGGCCCTGTTTGGATATTCCGGTTTTGTTAACCTCTATAAAAAGTTAACCAAAACTTCAACTCAAAATTTGTAAAACCCACATTCTACTCATTTTTCTACTCACATAAAAGTCAAAATCTCAAAGCTAAAACCATTAAATCCAAACATCCGCCTAGTTTGGTTAACCAAACAAGTCCAACCTTGTTATCCAAACAGGGCCATAATACATGTTACACACAATCAGCCAACATAGGTGCATATTAGATACGTGTCAAAAGTTTTATATGTAAAAATGTATCCATGTACTAATTGTTAACTTTAGGAACACACAAAAGAGACAAGTACATATGGGTGTACTAGATTTGGTATAGCCAGCTAAATCATCCATTGCTTACAAGGGTTGGAACAGATCTCTAAGTTAAGGCTTAGACATTACTGTAGCTGTTGTGTGTTCAATGTCACTCTATAACAGTGACCATGTTCCAAACTATTGTTCACATTTTACTCTTCCACCTCCACCACCTATAGTATTCCTCACCGATCAAACAAAAAACCACATATAGTATTTAGAAAAAAAAAATATTACTTCTTACCACTCTGTTCCCTGTCTTTATCCACATCCTGATTTTTACCCTTCTTCGCTGGCTAATTGTAACCCGGTGATTTGGATAGCAATATGATAATTTTTTTTGATAATTTTTTTGTGTACTGTAGAGTCATAGTTGATCTATAACATGTTAAAAATATTATCAAAAAATCGAATCGTTTTGCGATCCAAATTACCCGATCAACGTGACCGAGATACGAGTCAAAAAGTTAATATATGGACAAAGAGAAGGAACGGAGTGATATGTCTCAAAACCCTGTTTGATTTCTAACATTAATTTCACTATTTGAGTAGATAAACGATTAATGGACTCGTTATTCTTCTCATACTGTTGTAGAGTCATCTTAAAAGTTTAACAAATACTTGTCTTATTTTGTTACTTAAAACACCTCACCAAAGTACCATCAAAAGTCGACACCTGAGAGACAATTTGAAGCAGATGAAGTATAAAAGGAGATAAACTTCTTGATGGTCTTATGCAGAAAATGAGTTAACAAGGAACTATTGTAAAACTGTAACTTTCAAAAGATTTTTGGTTTACTTGACATACTTTGTGAATTAAAAGAGAAATAAAACAGTACATTTTCTGAATTCGGTAGATTTCACTGAAAGTCTAAGAAAACTACAATTGATAAAGGTGACTTTTTTCGCATGTGCTATTTCTATTTTTAGTCGTAAGAGTGTTTAATAAGTAAAACCGAGCTTTTTTTCTTTGGGACGGGACTTAATGGAATTGAACTTGGTGAAGTATCAACAGCCACCGTGTATAATTTTTTTTCTTCTCAAACTCGTTTCTCATTTTTGATAGTGAAATAGAACTCAACAACACAACGTGAATAATTTTTTTGTTCTCAAACTCGTTTCCCATTTCTGATAGTGAAATAGAACTCAACATTTAGTTGTTCTCAAAATCGTTTCTCATTTCTGATAGTGAAATAGAACTCACCAACACCGCCGACACCCCCAGATAGCTTGAAGCTATCACACGTATACACACGAACACGAACACGAACCTACATTAGGGTTTTGCCCCAATTTTTTTTATTTAATATCACGATGAATATGAAAACCCACGCAAAGTACAGTATTAATAAACAATGTTGTTATAACCTGGGAGTATTCGAGCAAGAACGATGAAAAAAAAGAAGTACGAGCGGCAAATTTAACGTGGTTCACTAAGGGATTTCCTAACGAATCCGCTAGCTACATTCATGGTCGGAACCTGAATTTTATTGAGAGATAACCCGATTACAGTGCAAGACGTGTCCACAACGACCACGGCGGTTATAGCAAGATGCTATCGCTCGGGCACACACATGACATGAAACACACACTAAAGCACGATACAACTTAGATATTTTCCTTGATTGATTTTATAAAACGAACGATTACATTGTTTAAATAGAGAAAGTCTAACCCTAAACTAACCCTAGCGGTTCGACCCACTTAATACGGCCCGTGAAAAAGAACCGTTTAAGAAAACCTGGTCCAATTATTTAACTACATAGAGACATTAATTACTAATACTAATTAAATAAATAATTAAATAGTAACTAATGATGTCATACGAGCGACCAATAGCAACTCCCTCGCAGTTGACAAGCACCTTGTCCTCAAGGTGAATGTGGGAACGATCTTCAGTAAGTCCATAATTATGCTTGTACCTCTTGCATGTGTTTGCCCAAATCAAACAGGCGTCGAACGAGCCTTGCAAAAGTTGTGCTATGATTACCAAAACCAACACCGAATAAGTATTAATTAATAAAAATAAGAGCAGTTACACGGACAGACCCTGCACACTAAAGGTACAAGTTGGGCCCACATCATGAAGGGGTTTTAGTGAAGGAAACATCTATGTGAACAAAAAATTGTACAAATAGCTGAACATAAAATGACGTGGATAAAAATATGTCATAATATAATCTTATTATGAAGATTATGAAGAAATTAGAAACAATAAATAAGTGTGATTTTTGGAAATCTTCTGATGTGGCACATGCCACATCACTTTTTGTTCAAATTTATGTATGACTTTGTGTCTCTCTAGCAAGAATCTTTTGTGAAATAACCTCAATATTTGGAAACCACCAATAGTTTGGCCAATGGCCTCTTGGACGGAATTTATATTGACCCTTTATGCGGCACTCGGCGTTGTTGAAATGGCCAACAGAGGACGGTGGCTTTTCTTCACCTCCTCCCGTCCTGGTCTTGGCTCCTGCTCAGGCGCCGTCACATGCTGCTCCAGCTCCAACGAAGAGTTGGACGACGATTTCTCCGGATGTTGCTGCTGTGGATCTCGCAGCGGCAGCTTGATTGTTGGATTCGCTGGATCTGGTAACGGTGCCCGGAGGACTGCGATTGGATTGGAAGCGGCACAAGGAGGGTAGGCTGCTTGGTCTGGAGCAGAGGAAAGCGCCCCTCGATTGTAGCAAATTGCGGTTCTCGTTTGGCGTCGAGGTTCGCTGCAAAGATAACTTTGAAAGCTGCAAACATGTCACCCTGTTGCTTGAAACCGACAGCCATTTGTTGGGCCTGATCTTCAATTGTCATATTCTCGCTTTCCATGAAATCACCAGTTGATGGTGATGATAATCAATAAAAGCACCAATTGATAGCCAGATGCTATCGCCCGTGCCCACACACGACAAGAAGCACACACTAAAACACGAAAACACGACACAACTAAATATTTTCCTTGATTGATTATATAAAACAAACGATTACAAAGTTTGAATAGAGAAACACTAACCATAAACTAACCCTAACGCTTCTACCCACTTAATACTACCCGGGAAAAAGAACCGTTAAAGAAAACTCGGTCTAATTATTTAATTACATAGTGAAATTAACTACCAATACTAATTAAATAAAAAAATTAAATAGTAATTAACGATGTGATATGGTTGCCTCGTATCAGACGGCCAACCCGAACACCACACACAAAGTCTACCCATGTTCTATACACGTATATAATCTTAAGGGTCTTGAGTTATGCCCAAAGTAAACAACTGATTAGAAAACAAATCCCTAACCGCCTTGGACCAAGTTAGCGCAACTACTAGCTAGGTATGTTTGATTTACCCCAACAAATCTTAACCTTGATACAAACATCATAGCAATCTGAATTCTCATCGGGTCTTGGTTACTTCAATTCAAGACAAAGATCCCCCTTTCTTCGAATCATTTCAACCAATCGAGAAACTGGAACCTAATGTTTCTCTCCTCAAACCTGAACCGGATGCATTCCTAGATTCGAAAACGAGCATGGCTCCCCAAACAGATATCTACAGCTGTATGCGAAACTCGAATCGCCAAATCGTTGCTCCAACGTCCATGTTGTTCCTACAACAAATGCGCCCGATGTGGATGCACTTTCGGAAAGAGAAACAAATGCTCCATCCAGAACCAGACTCGAATGTATTCATTGAGGCTAAAGTGAATACATTCCCGATGCGCCCAATTGTACCAGACATATGCAGCACGACAAGTTCCATGTGTTACTCAGACTAGATGCACCAGTAACGAGTGCCCAAACAGATTGTCGTGCCAGAATGCACCCCAATTACCTCTGATGTGCCAGATGCTTGCCAGAAAGAGATCGATCCAGATGCGAGCTCCATTGCATGTCATGGTACACGTGTTGGAGTAGATTCCCTAGAGGCAATCTCATATTTAGTATGAACATTGTTTGGCTAGAATATTCATTTATTATTTATGGAGATATTTAATATAATGAAGTCCTTAGATTACAATTGTTGTTTATCCTAAATATTCGTAGTCAAGTATATTGATTAAATTGACAATCACTATGCATGTGGACTAGTATGTGGGTAGATTGATATGGAGATATCAAGTCGAGCGCATGGGTATGCATTAAGAGTAATAGCATACTGGATTGACCCACCACAAGAAGGCTAAATATAAATTATGTTAAGGCCACAAGTGCTTCTCGTAGTGAAAATGGTGTTGTAGTCCTTAGACTTGAAGCCACTAGATACTCTAGTTGTGAAATATCATGTTTTGATATTATCAAACGTTACACCGTAACTGGGTAACTATAAAGGATTTGTTCCTCCCACATAATGGGAGCAAATATCCACGGGGCTATCGAGGGATGGTTCTTATAGAATTTCTGGTCAGACTCAAACAAATAAATATGGAGATATTGATGTTATATGCTCGGATAAGCATATTCCCTGGATCGAGAAACTATGGATTGGATATACGAGTGTGACAACTATGTCTTGTGTCCAATCCGGATATGGAGACAAAGGATAATACAATATGGTAACATTGGGCACAAGGTTTATCGGATCACTGACTATTTTTATTAGTTAGGTGATATAGATGTGTTGCTAGACATCGCTCTATGTTAGTAATAGTTAATACAAACTAAGTAGAAACCTATGGGGTCACACACCATATGAATTAAGCTGGATATAATCATTGATTAGTAGGACTAATTAATCAAGAGGTTCTAAACGCAACCACAAGAAAAGTTAGTAGGACTAATATTTAAAGTGGACTAATCCGTGTATGGACATGATTAGTATTGGGGCAATTATGTAATTATTAAGGAGTTATTAACTATATGAAGGAACCTAGCTTGTTATTTTCTCAAGAAAAGTCATTATTGAGAGAACATAACAAAGCAAGGATAGAGACAAGTAGGAGGCCCAACCCCCTACCCGTCTGCCCCATTGGTGCCGTCGGCCTCCCTAGGCGCGACTCTTGCTTTGTTTTGCGTGATCTCTTGCATCATTCTTCCGTTGGTAGCACTACACGTGGAGAAGGATTCCAGCTACTAATCCAAGGTGTGGATACTCATAGAGACGATGTGATCAAAACCCTACAGTGTTAAGAAAAGCTTTCCTGCGATCCGTGGAGGGCTTGAGCAAGATTATTTTTGTTATTCCGATGTGTTACCTGCATCAAAACCCTACAGTGATATCAAAGCCACATGTCGTAGCGCATAACATGATTTTATGTGTTACCGTTTATCAGTTTTTCACGTTTTTTACATTTTTTGACGAAAAACTGAAGTTAAGCCTATGATGCAAATTGAATATGATTCAATAGAGATTGTGCCAATTTTACATATCGTATAAAATTTGGCAATTTTTTTCACATGTGATGTGAGTTTTTGGATTTTGAAAAGCTAGGGTTTGGGCACAAATAGGGATAATGGGTTTTTCTTAATTGGAAATAAGCACACAAGGGAATGAGGAAGGAAAGAACTCTAGGGTTTGACCCTAGAGGCCACCCACCCCCTTCGTTGCGCACCAAGCAAAACACGGCCAAAGGCCAGTTCGGCGGCTTGCGGCGGTCCATGTGGGGTTCGGCCAACTAGCTTGGCGGGCCCCTTGGACCGTTTTGACCCTAGAAAATCTAATTTAACTAAAATTGACAAAGTGCGTTAAAATTGGATTTTAACTGTATTATGTACGTTATTGCATGATGGATGGATATGGCCAAGGTTGTGGATTTTTATTTTGTGGTTTGTGGTTTGTGGTTTGGTTTTATTATAAAATGTATTTAATTTGTTTTACGGCGTGCGTGTCGTCTTCTCCCTCGCTTGTGAGGTATCTCTATTTAGTATAGATTCTAGCTAGTACTAGATAGTTAGACGATAGTCAAGACTCGGAGAAGAAGACTAAAGAATCAAGAAACCACAAAGACAATGGAGGACTCACAAGCATAGGACGCGCGACCATGGTGGAGGCACATGGAGATGAGCTTGTCACTTTATGGCATATATATATTCTCATTGGCTTGGGAGTGTCTTAGTCTTAGGGGCCATATCCATGCCATATTTATTTAATGTTTATTTATTTGTATTGTTATTTATTTTGGTGTATGGTTGATGCATGCAAAACGTAACAAGATAATAATAAACAACAATCCAAATAAGTAGATTAGGTTGATAGGATCAACAAAACAATTAATAATGAAAATTAAATCCCTCAAACGATATATTGCGTTTTGTCTTCTCTTACTTAAACACCCTTCATGATCAAGGTCTATTAAATTCGGGCTTGCCAAAGCAAGGTGATTTTAATTCACCTTGGTGTGACGCAGCGACACAAGCAACTCGATAATTCATCATTCTGGATGAATAAGAAGTATGAACTCAGAGGGAGTTTATACATTGAAGATGAAGAAGACATATTTTCTAAGGAGACAAGTTTCAAAGCTCCAAAGCTTTGAACCTAGACTATTGCATATGAATTTGTTAACTACTAACTAACAATTTCTGTATTGCAGACTTGGCATTGGATTAAATGTTGTTTAAATGTCTCTTGCAAATATTCTTAAAATGGTTTATTGTGTTTCTAACACTAACAGATCTCTCAGTTTTATTGCTTCAAGGATCAGAGTTATTCAAGGCCAAAGCTTTAAAGTACAACCAACGCTCCAACGCTTTGGAGGATGATCTTGAGCCTTAAACAATTATTCTTATAATTATCTGATTCATATTGCAGGAGGTCATAACTGTTTATATTGCTGATTATTGACTTCTTATAAGTCTTAATCATGTTGTTGTTATTATTATTATTATTATTATTATTATTATTATTATTATTATTATTATTATTATTATTATTATTATTATTATTATTATTATTATTATTATTATTATTATTATTTATCACAACTAATGATCTGGAAATATTTATGTATTTGAAAATACTAGCTGAGTTTATTGGTTAAACTATTCTGCCAAACAGTCAGTATTCTTATGCTATATTATCTGGATTTTGTGTGATCTTGTGATTGAGTTGTTGCAGGGTTGTTCGTCGTTTAAACCCTCCAAATAAATCTTAAAAGCTATTCAGTGCAGAATGAGCTAAATGAATTTGAAATGAACAAGGTTTGGAACCTGGTTCCTAGGCCAAAGAATCAATTAATGATTGGAACCAGATGGGTGTTCATAACAAACTTGATGAGAATGGTAAGGTTGTGAGAAACAAAGCCTGACTTTTGGTACAGGGGTACAATCAAAAAGAAGGCATTGATCATGAGGAGACAATTTCTCCTGTTGCGAGGGAATTTGAAATGAGCTTAATGGGAGAGCCGAATCTATTTGTTGGACTTCATTTACATCAAATGAAGAAAGTAATTTTTGTGAATCAAGGAAAATATACCAAGGACTTGTTGAAAAAATATAACATGTCAAAGTCTAAGGTAACCATGACTCCCATGAGTTCATCATTATATTTAGACAAGGATTCAAATGGTAATAGTGTGAGTCAAAAGGATTACAGAGGTATTATTGGTTCACTATTGTATTAACTGCTAGTAGACCAAATATTATGTTTAGTGTCAGTATGTGTGCAAGGTTTCATGAGGATCCTAAGGAAAGTCACTTGATAGCTGTTAAGAGGATCTTTAGATATTTAAATGGAACCAAATACTTGGGGCGTTGGTATCCAAAAAATAACTAATTTTTTGTTGAGTGGTTATTCAGATGCAGACTTTGCAGGCTACAAGGTGGATAGGAAAAGTACTTCAGGGTGTTGTCAATGTATTGGTTCATCACTAATTAGATGGCATTCAAAGAAGCAGAATTCAGTGGCCATGTCAAGTGCAGAAGCAGAATATATTACTGCTGGTGCTTGGTGTTCACAAGTACTATCGATTGCTCAAAAATTAAGATATATTGGATATGATTTCAGAAATATGTCTATCAATTGTGACAATACAAGTGCCATTTCAATCACAAAGAATCTTGTGGAGCATTCCGGAACTAAGCACATAGATCTGAGACACCATTGCATAAGAGATCATGCTAAGACTGGGGATGTGTCTTTTATATCTAAAGCTAAGCAAGTTGCTAATATCTTCACTAAACATTTTGCCAGATTAGAGGTTTGCATCTCTAAGGCTTGAATTGGGCATGCTAAACAAGGATCATTGGTTTAGGGGGAGTATTGGATCATGTATGTGCTTATGTGTTGAAATCTCAAAGCCTTGAGACCATACTTTCCTAGACTTGGAAGTGTGCTTCAAAGCTTTGAAGTTTCTGTGAAACTGTGTTGTTCCCCAAAGCTTTGGACTTGTTCTTCAAATCTTTGGAGAAAAACTGTATGTTTTGTTCAAAATTTGGATCACCAAATATTATGAATTATGTTAATAGATAATTGTGGAATATTTGATTTACTCAAATAGTTACTCAAGACATCACAAAATATCTAATAATATCTTTGAAGATACGATTTTTGCATGCAAATCAGAAGAGTCTTTTTAAAAAATTATTTATTTCCAACTTATAAGCTTGACTTCAGGTTTTTTATATCCTATTCACTCTTTGTTTCTTTCTCCCGCTAAATTCTCTCTATCTCTTCTCAAAACCTTAAACCCAAATGGAGCGAAAATCTACCAGACTCCAGCAGAAGGTTCAGACTTCACCAATGAGGAAGAAGAGAAGATCTAACAGAAAGGTGGAAGTGACTATCTCTGATTCAGATTCAGAGAAGACCAAAAGCATGCAAGAAACTTCTCCTCCTACCAAGAAGATGAGAAAGGAGAAGAATGTGTATGAAATTAGGTCAGAATTTGAGGAAGAATAGGAAGTACAGGGACAAGTCTTGAAGGATCAAGAACAGGGAGATGAGGTACATGAACAGGGAAAAAGGAAGGAGGTCAGGGTGATCGATTTGAGCCATAGAAGAGAGGGTAGAAAATAATAATAAAGGTGAAGAAGAAAAGAAGAAAGATCAGACTCCAAAGAAGCATAAACCAGAGAAGAAGGATGATCAGCCTTCTGAGAAGAAGACTAGAGTCAAGCACTGTGCTACTAAATTCAAGAGCAAAGGAACTTCTGTTTATGGTAAGAATTTACTTCCAGAAAATTGGTTTATTTGTCCAGAAGTTAAGGGGGTTTGGATGGATGGGTATGCATCATCTGTGATTGCCTATTGCATCATGATTTCTGAAGAATTTCTAGATATTCTTGATATAGACTGCATTATAAAATCAAGGAATTCATCTTTCTAGAAGATTTTAAACCCTATCTCTGAGGCTTATCCTAGGTTAACAAGGCTTTCCTATTTGAATTTGGTTCAAGAAGATGAACAAAGTTATGTTTTAACCTCTACCGTGCTGGTGTTGATGTGAGGCTAGATCATAAAGTGTTTTCCAAAGTTTGGGTATGCCTAGGAAGTACCAAGTCCATGAACATCCTGAGAGGAAAGAGTGTTTAGAAAAAGGCTAAATCTATGTTTTTCTTAGAGGTTACACTAACTGCACCTAAACAATTGACACACTCTCTGTTAAATTGTGAAGCCAAAATTCTCTTTTCTATCATCATGAGATGTGTTGTGCATAGAGAACAGTCAATGGTTTTAGTGACTGATATGGTGTTGATCCTTATTTTTTTTGATCTGTCAAGGCTTTGACATAGATCTTCCGAGTGTGATCATAGAGCATATGGTATATTCTGGGACTAGGACAAGGAATCACTCACTTCCCTATGCAAATTTGTTGCTTTTATTCTTTCAGCATTTTGGGATTTCTATGAAGAATGAGAAGAATATTACTGGTGGGTTTGGTTTGGTTGATGAAATTTCTCTCCAAAGGGTTGGAGTTGTTAGGCTGAAAAAGGTAGTTGGAAGTTATACTTAGAACTGTTTGCTGCTAAGCTGAAAGAGAAGAGTTTCATAAAGCCTATGCTGCAACCACACCAACGGCTTCAACAAATTTTGATTTCTCTCAAATCATTGACAGAATTGAGGACATGGAGGATGGGCTAGAAGTTCTTAAACAAGGTCAATTTGACTTGTTTACTGAATTTTGGAAGTTCAAAGTCTTGATGAGTTCTAAGCTGGAAACAATTTTGATGGGTTTGAATCTGGTGAAGGTGTCATCTTCTGAGATTCAAGATGACAGTATTGATTTTGATGAGGTGATTGGGGTAGGTCTGAAGAAGAAGAAGAAGAAGAAGAAGAAGAAGAAGAAGAAAGTTCCAATAATTATTACTTCAAAATATTTGTTTGAGCAAACTGATGATGAAGCTGGTGGTGAAGAGGTTGGTGAGGAAGCTGCAGAGAAAGGTGCTACAACAGTTTATGAGGTTATTGCTGAAGTAGTTGTTGATGTTGAGGTTGAGAATGTTGAAGAATAGAATGGAGATGAAGGAAATTCAGATGAGGAAGAATCAGCGGAAGAGGAACTAGAAAAAGCTGAAGCTGACAAAGGAAATGGCAAAGGAAAAAGCAAGATCAAAGAAGGAAAGAAGAGAACCAAGAAGGATGCTGTTGAATGAGCCCCAAAGCCTTGAATCCTTCTTTCTCTTCTTTCTGTGTATCTCTTTTTAAGCCTTGACGTGAGTTTAATTTGTTTTAATTTATCTTTAAAAAACTCTGAGTATGATCCTACATTCCTTCACTCTTTTGATGAAAGTTAAAAACGGGGAGAGGATATTTGTTAAATGTTCTAAAATGCTTAAAATTTTTGGATGTTGTAGGATTTATTATCTATATCAGTTTAGTATTTGTATTATATGGTTTCATAATTGTTTAGTTTTTTCCTACGCGTGATAGTTGCCTCTATATTTGCTGTTACTCATGGTTATTAAGCTGCAGATACTGAGAAATCAAGAATATTTGTTTTGTCTTTCATCAATGGGGAAATTGATAATTCAATCCTTCTGGCTGAATGAGAAGTATGAACTCTGGGGGGGGGGTTATTTATTGAATATGATGAAAGACATCTTTTCTAAGGAGACAAGTTTCAAAGCTCTAGAGCTTTGAAGCTAGACTATTCCCAATGAACTTGTTAACTGCTAACTAACAGTTTCTGTATTGCAGGCTTGGCAGTGGATTAAATGTTGTTTAAATGTCTCTTGAAAATATTCTTAAAATGTTTTATTGTGTTTCTAACACTAACAGATCTCTCAGTTTGATTGCTCCAAGGATTCAAGGCCAAAGCTTTGAAGGACAACCAAAGCTCCAAAGCTTTGGAGGATGATCTTGAGCCTTTGACAGTTATTCTTATAATTCTTTGATTCTTATTGAAAGAGGTCACAACTGTTTATATGGTTGATTATTGACTTCTTATGAGTCTTAATCATATTATTATTATTATTTATCACAGGCAAATGATCTGGAAATATTTCTGAATTTGAAAATAATAGCTCAGTTTACTAGTTAAACTATTCAGCCAAACAGTCAATATTCTTTTGCTATATTATCAGGATTTTGTGTGATCTTGTGATTGAGTTTTGGGAGGGTTGTTCGTCGTTCAAACCCTCCAAACAAATCTGAAAAGCTGTTCAAACATAGGTGTTGAAAGATGTTGTTGAAGGGAGAGGATTTTCAGAGTTCGTTCGTGAAATCTCTCAGGTGGTTACTGCAGTTTGTTATAAAGGAAATTTGAATTTCAAAGAGCAGTATTGATATAGAGAGAAGGCTTATCACTATGAAAATAAGGGTTTTTCATTCATGGAAGATCAACACATACTAATCTTCAGATTAATCAAGGATTCAACACTGTTGTGGAAGATCAAATCATCCAGAATGTGAAGAACACTTCTGAGCATTCAATGCTTGTCTCTTTTTTGTCCTCTTCTTTATTCTTTCTTTGTAATATTCTTAAGTGTTACTTAACCTCGCCAAATTTAGAATTTAGTTGTTCAAGTGAACAACAAAAGGTTCTTATTATTTCATCATATTGTAGCTGGAACTAGATAGGTTTGGAACCACAAGTTGTATATGTGTAAGGTAGCTCACTTAGGCTTGAGATCTGGGGCTAAACCAGGGTGATTAATAAGAAGTGTGTTCCAATCTTGGAGGGATCAAGTCCTTCAGGAAGAGACTAGGTCCAATTGTGACTGAATTCTGTAAAATCCTTGTGTTCTTTACTTTACAGCATTGTTCTTTCATTCTGTAAACTAGACAAATACTAAACAGGTGGCTCCAAAGCTTTGAAAAATTTTCTATCTCAAAGCTTTGAAGCTTCAAACAGTTCTAAATTGGTTCAAATCTTTTCAAACTTTTCCAAAGCCTTGATATTTCATTGATTCATTGTGTTAGAGTCTTAAAAGTACAAATTTTTAGCAAAAGTTTCAATACGCTATTCAACCCCCCCCCCCCCCTTCTAGAGTATAAGTTCATGTATTTATATCTACGTTACACACTTTCAATTGGTATTAGAGCTTCAGTCATAAAATAAGATCTAACAATCTTTTGACAATGCGTAATGTAGGTGACGAAGGATTCTCACAGGGAAGAGCAGCCAAGAGACCTCCTTTGTTTTGTGGTGACAATTTCATGCATTTGAAAGCATTGATGAGGATGTTCATCATAGATCAAGACATGGAACTGTGGTCAATCATTTTCAATGGTCCTTATGTGTATTACACCACTACATATGGGATAAGGACTGTCTAAACTGAGGAAGATCTCTCAGTGACAGAACTGGAAAAGGTATCAAAGAACTATAAAGCTATGACCTTGTTGTATTGTGCTCTTAGTGCAGATGAGTTCAACAGAGTATCAAACTGCAAAAGTGCCAAGGAAGTTTGGGATAAGGTGGTTGTGACATATGAAGGAACCACTCAATTCAAACAAAAAAAGATCAATATCCATCTGAGGCAGTATGAGTTGTTCAAGATGAATTCTGATGAATCCATCAAGGAGATATTCAAAAGATTCACAGACATTGTGAATAATCTGGAATTATTGGGCAAAGCCTTCTCAAATGAAGAAAAAGTCATAAAGATTCTGAGAAGTTTGCCAAAAGCCAAGTGGGAGCCAAAGACAACTTCTATTGAGGAAGCTCATGACTTGAGTCTTCTGGAATTAGATGATCTGCAAGGCAAGTTGATCACTCATGAGTTGTCCATGAAGGAAGTGGATCGTGACTTGATTAAAAACATTAAGAATCTGACACTCAAGGCAAAATACGATGAAAAATCTCAAAGCCTTGATCAGGAAGATGATGATGATGAGGAAGCTTTAGCCCTAATCTCCAAAGCTTTGACAAGAATTATGAAGATGAAGAAAAACTTTGGAAATAGGGATTACAACAGAGACAAATCCAGGTCCTCAAGCAGATCTCAAAGGTAAGTCCTCTTCACATTCACATAAACCTAAAGTAATGAATCGCTTTGAATGTGAAGATGCCGATCACTTGGTGAGGGATTGTCCTTAAAAGAAGAAGAACGAGAATTTCCCAAAGAAGGAAAATGAGAATAGGAGGAAGAAAGCAATGGTTGCAACATGGAGTGATTCTGATTCATCAACGGACTCAGATTCAAATGAAGAGCTAGCTAATCTTTGCTTAATGGCTAAGCATGAAGAATAAAAAGGCTCAGACAAGCACATTGAAGAAATGGTAAAGAATCTTCTTGCCAGTCCTTCTGATGTTCTACCTGAAATCCTCAAAAGCATGTTTTTGAATGAGGAAAGTTACAGAAATGAGATTGATTCTTTAAAGGTTAAATTCCATGAGCAGGCAAAATAAAATTTAGATATGGTTTTTCTCAACAAAACTCTTGAAGTATTTATGTCAAAAATTGACAGTAACTTCAAAGCCTTGGACAGCAAGTTCAAAGCTTTAAGCAACATGTCAAAGAAGTTATGGATCAAAAATCTATTTTAACTGATAAATTTGTTGATCTAAAACATCATTCAGATGATTTAGAACAACAAATAACTTCATTGACTGAGAAAATTCAAGAATCTAGAAAGGCTTTTATCAAAGTTTGCATGATCAAAACATAATTTGAATCTCATGCTTAGAGGAAGTCTGCAGTCTATGAACAAGAGTGGAATTGGCTATAATCCAAATATCCCAAACAAAATTCAACCCACCTTTGTGAAATCAGGAAGCAGACATTCTCCAAAGTGTCATTACTGTGGAATGCTCGGTAATGTGAAATTAACTTGTCCCTTCAGTAGGACAGAACCTCACATAATGAGGAACACTTATCATTATCAGCTCAAGGGAAAAGTAATGCATATTTGGGTTCCTTGTAGGATTTTGATCATGGATATGCAGGGCATTAAACAATAATTAATCCAATCAAGACCCTCCAATGATCACATGAAGAGTCTACATAACGATAGTAAGGGATTAGTGCCAAATACCTTTAGGATCTCCTTTGATGACTTCTCACGTGAAATTGTGTTCACGTCTCTATGACTAGTCCACTCCTGGGATTTGAATTCAGATCCTTCAAACCTTTTGTGCTAGCTAGGATTGAAGGAAGAGGATGAAGATAAAAAATCACGAAAAACGAGAAAAAGGAAAGGGCGGCCCTTCCTTTGTCACCGACGGGTGAGGGGGAGGAAAAGGGGATGTGGCCCTCTTTGTTGCTCTCTCTCTCTCCTTGATTCTCTCTCCCACTCAATATAGTATGAGAATTAGTTATGTGGTAAGGAATCTAGGAGTGCCTTTACATAGTCAAACAACTCCTTGTTGACTGCATAAAAGCCCCTATCCTAATCCTATTCATGTACGGATTAGTCCATCTTGCAAATTAGTCCTACTAAGTTTGCAAGCTATTGCGTATTGATCCTTATTATTAATTAATCATATTAATTACTTCCCTAGTCCGTCCGATCCATAGGGAGTGTGACCCCATAGGTTTCTACTTAGTTGGTAGTAACAAATTACTAACATAGAGCAGCCTCTAGCAAGACATCCATGCTACCCAACTAATAGAAATAGTCATCCGACATACCTTGTGCAAGTATTGTCTCATCGTTTTGTCTCTATATCCGGATTGGACACGAGACATACAAGTCACACTCATATATCCAATCCATTGTTTCTCGATCCTGGGAATAGTCTCATTCAAGCAGATAACATCAATATCCCATATTGATTTATCTGAGTCTGGCCAGACATTCTTTGAGAACCATCCCTTGAGTGGCCGTGGATATCTACTCCCGTTATGTGGGAGGGACGAATCCTATGTACGTCACTACCATCTCTAAGCTTGTTTCTTTATAGTACCCGACGAACGCCTTTATAACTAACCAATTACGGTGTAGCGTTTGACGATGTCAAAATACAATAATCCATAACTAGAGGATCTAGTGACTTCAAGTCTATGGATGACAATATAGTTGTCACTACAAGAAGCACTTGTGACTTTACATAACTTTTATGTAGCCTTCTCGTTACAGGTCAATCTAAATGCATACCCATGTGTTGGATCGTGATATCTCCATATCAATCCAAACCATACTAGTCTATAGTTGATTGACCTATTAATCAATATAATCGACTAGTGATATGTAAGATAAAAAACATATTTTCAATCTAAGGACATTATTATATTAAACATCTCCATAAATAATACAACGAATATTCTAGCCAAAAGTAATGTTCATACTAAACAAGACTGCCTCTAGGGAATCAATTCCAACAGTCTCCCACTTGAACTAGAGACAATTTGGTGCATCTCGTATGCCAATGCTCTTAGTGTGCCCTTCATGCTTGCGCTGAACAAGCGGCTTTCTAAGTGGATCTAATAGATTCTCATCTGTAGGAATCTTTCATATCTATACATATCCTCTATCGATGATATCTCGAATAAGATGGAACTTTCAGAGTACGTGTTTGGATTTCTGGTGTGACATGGGTTCATTTGATTTTGCGATCGCCCCAGTGTTGTCACAGCACAACTCAATTGGATCCACAATACTAGGAACTACACCAAGTTAAGTGATGAACTTCCTAATTTAAACAGCTTCCTTTGCTGCGCTACTTGCAGCAATGTACTCAACCTCAGTTGTAGAATCAGCAACCGTCTCTTGCTTGGAACTCTTCCAGCTCACAGCTCATCCATTCAGGCAATACACGAATCTCGAATGCGATCTGAAATCATCTCTGTCGGTTTGAAAGCTTGCATCCGTGTAACCCCTTACACGTAACTCTTCCTCCCCTCCATAGATCAAGAACGCATCCTTAGTTCTTCTCAAGTACTTTAGGATGTTCTTAACCGCTATCAGTGACTCTCACCCGGATTATATTGGTACTTGCTTGTCATACTTAACGCGTATGACACATCTTGTCTAGTACAGAACATGGCGTACATGATGCATCCTATGGCTGAGGCATAGTGTATCCTACTCATGCGTTCCTTCCCAATCTCATTGGAAGGACAATCACTCTTCGAAAGAGTGATTCCATGCGTCATGGGAAAGAATTCTTTATTGGAATATTGCATGTTGAACTAATTCAACACTTTATCTATATATGTACTTTGACTTAGTCCTAGAAGCATCCTCGATCTATCCCTATAGATCTTGATACCAAGTATATAAGCTGCTTCCCCTCAGTCCTTCATTGAGAAACGTTTTCCTAGCCAATCTTTCACAGATTGCAGCATGGGAATATTATTTCCAATGAGTAGTATGTCATCCACATACAAGACCAGAAAAGCAACAGAGCTCCCACTAACCTTCTTGTAGACACAAGACTCATCTTTGTTCTTGAAGAAGTTAAACTCTTTGACTGCTTCATCAAAACATCATTTCCAACTCCTAGAAGCTTGCTTTAATCCATAAATGGATCGTTGTAGCTTAAAGATTTTATTTGCATGATTTGGGTCTACAAAACCCTCAGGTTGTGTCATATACACATATTCGAGGAGTTTTCCATACAGAAACGCTGTTTTGGCATCCACCTGCCAAATCTCGTAGTCGTAGTAAGCTGCAACAGCAAGTAGGATTCGGATGGGTTTGTCCATTGCGACTGGTGAAAAGGTTTCATCATAGTCAATACCATGAATTTGTCTGAATCCTTTTTCCACCAATCGGCCCTTATAGGTAATCACATTAACATACATGTCGGTCTTCTTCTAAAAGACCCACTTGCAACCTATAGGTCGCACCCCATGGGTGGTTCCACCAAAGTCCATACTTTGTTGGTATACATGGATCCCATCTTCGATTCTAGGGATTTGCGCCACTTCTTAGAGTCAGACCCTTTCATGGCCTCTTCATAGGTAGTAGGCTCATCATCTATGAGAAACGTATCGTCAGACTCAGTCACGAGAAGTCCGTACCACTCTGGCTCCTGGCGCATTCTACTCAAACTACGAAGCTCTTGTGTTACTTGAACAGGCTCCTCCACAACACTTTGTGGTTCCTGTTCATGTTCCATAGTAGGATCAGTAATTTTTGGTTCTTGAATTTCTTCAAGTTCTACAGTCCTCCCACTTGCTTCTTTAGAGACAAATTATCTTTCTAGAAAAATGCTGGACAGAGCAACAAACACTTTGTTCTCAGTTGGATTGTAGAAATAATACCCTCTTGTTTCCTTAGGGTATCCCACAAACTTATACTTACCCGACTTAGGCTCGAGTTTTTCTGATTGTAAACGTTTTACATAGACATCGCAGCCCCAAATCTTCATAAACGACACTTTGGGACGCCTCCCACTCCACATCTCATGTGGTGTCTTCATGACCGATTTAGATGGAGCATGGTTAATGGTGAAAGCTGCACACAATAGAGCGTAGCCCCAAGAGGATAATGGAAGATCAGTTTGACACATCATAGATCGAACCAAGTCCAACAGAGTTCGATTCCTCTTCTCGGACACATCATTCCACTGTGGTGTTCCGGGTGGAGTGAGTTGAGATACTATCCCACACTCTCTAAGATACTTTTGCCAAGTTGCTTCTCTACTTCATTCTTGAATTCTTTGAACCTTTCAAAGGATTCGGATTTGGCCTTCATAAGGTATACAAATCCATATCTACTTAAATCATCAGTAAATGTATTGAAGTAGACATAACCACCCCTGGAAGGCGTGGATAATGGCCCACACACATCAGAATGTATGAGTGCCAATTTCTCACTAGTCCTTTCACCTTTCTTATTGAAAGGGGACTTTGTCTTTTTTCCCAATAAACAAGACTCACATGTCTCGTATGATTCAAAATCAAATGAGTCTAGAAATCCATCCTTATGGAGTCTAGATACATGTTTCTCGTTTATATGGCCTAAACGACAGTGCCATAGATAAGCATGATTTAAATAATTCATTTTAATCATTTGGCATTTATGTTATAGACAGGATTACTTAGATCAAGGATATATAATCGATTAAATAATTGCGCACTACAATAGTGAATACTATCAAAATAAATGGAGCAACAATTTTCCTTTATTGAAATAGTAAAATTTTCCTTATCCAAACAAGAAATAGAAATAATGTTTATGCTCATAGCACGCAATAACCTTTTCTCCATTCTCAACGCACATGTCTATCTCCTCTTTAGCCAATCTTCTACTTCTCTTAAGATCCTGCACATTTCGACAAATGTAAGATCCACATCCAGTATCCAATACCCAAGATGAAGACACAGTTAAATTGATATCTATAAAAAAAAGACCTTGTGGTGGTGTAATCACTATTCAAAGCCTTTTATCCTCCAGATACTTTGGTCAGTTCCTCTTCCAGTGTCCGGGCTGACTACAATAGTGACAATCACCCTTAGTCAATCCCTTGGCAACGCCACAAACAGGTTTAAGGGCAGGTTCCTTGGATTTGGAAACTGCCTTGCCTTTCCTTTTAGAGGAAGAGGCAAACCTTTTTCCCTTACCCTTTTGCACCATCATTATGGCCTTGTGACACGATTTAACCACAAGTGAATGGTCGTCGTGTGTAGTAATAATCTGGAAATCCGGGTTGTCGAACCCAAGGGGCTTTGTTAAACCAGTTATTATATCTAACCTTATGTGGACAAGTCGCAAAGTTGTTTGTTTTCCTAAGTTTAATAAAATGAAATAACCAATATCTCAATTAACTATGAGTTTCGTCACAATAAACGAAGACAAGAATTGTAGGAGTTTTCTTATAAAGGAGACAAGTGCTGGGAATTCTTCTTGTGGATCACTAGGAATGCTACGAATGTTATTTTGATCTTCGAAACGCGAATACAATACTCTTATCAATCGAGCATCCTACAAATTACCGAGTAACCAAGCAATTTTCCTATACTTATTTTCTACTTAGACCGAGTTCCCAAGTCTAATTCAATTATAAGCGTGCGCTATTGAATACTAATCTACTCTTTGATCCTAATTAACATTACCCAGTTACGAGATAATGATACGAATAGGTGATTATCTTGATTTACCGACTAGATCTCATGGAGTTACCACACCAGTTCTAATTTAGTTTGCTCCAACGTTAGCTACTCGCAAGAACATGGAATAATCAAGCACAAGATAATCATAATAAGAGTAGCACGCATAACTTTAATCCAAAGAACGAATCAAAGCATCAAAATATTAATTCAATCAAACCCTAGCTCTCCAACAAGTAATTCCCAGCAATAAATTGTTTAGCTACCACAAAACATGATCATAATACCAAGTTTGATGATCATAAACAAGAACTAGAGATAAGAAAGAGTTTAGGAATCAAACGAAGTATCCACACGCTTCCCAAGCTTCAATGGTGATCCCTGGCTCTCAAAAACACGTCCAAAATATGCTCTAACTGCTGATAATCACGACCTAATTAGCTTAAATACGTTTCCATAATGTTATAACAAAGTTTGGAGAAATTGCAGAAAACCCCCGTCAAAATCCGCCCCTGTCAGCATTCTCTTCGTACTAAGACATTGTTCTTCGTACAAAGAGTCTTCGTACTAAGACTTTTCTTTCTTCGTACTAAGATCTTCTCAGTTTGGGGCAGACTTGGTTTGTGAGAAGACTTGTGACAGCATCAATTTTTGGCTAAGTCTTTTGTCTTCGTGCGAAGACACCTCCAGTCCACTTACTTTCTTTTGGCTTTCTCGTTGAGTTCCTCGTTTCCGAAGCTCGTTTCCATCCCCCGTATGATCATCCAGGCATTGTTTTCCTGCGAATCACACACAAAAACACAACCCGCGATCATATCACAATAAAAGCTCGAAATTACACTAAAAACGCCCGGATTTAACAAGAAAAGCTCAAGAACTAATTCTCACAAATAATCACATAATTTACTCGAAACCAACATAAATTCTCCATATTGAGCACACAAAACGCAGAAAAGTAAGGCATAAAATAAATCCAAAAACGACGTTATCAACTACCCCCACACTACATTTTGCTCGTCCCGAGAAAATCTCAACTTTCACCACATGCTCAAGCCACGAAATCAACTAGCTTTCAACCCACCACATTGCATACACAACCGAGTATTAGCCGACTTGACACAAACAAGACTCAATTCACAACTCGATTAATGCAACAATATGGTGCAATGCGAATTAGACTCGATCCTAAACAAATATATTTACACACACACAAAACTTAACTTTTTGTCTTTTTGGCGAGATCGGGCAATCTCAAATTCTCAAACCGGTTCTCATGGAGGGATGATCAATTTAGGGACAAGGCCGGAATTGAAACTAAACTTGACAACGAAAATTTCCCTTAGATCGTATAGAGAGGCTAGCCTTACTATGTACAAGAATATTCTACCTCTTCGTGTGCGCTGAAAAGTAAGAGGCTACTCTAGGCTAAGCCACATCAAAGGTACGAGCTCCTATTCCGCTAACGGTTTTAGAATGTTGAGGCTTAGGGACATAGAGATAATCGTGAAATACAAGTCCTAAAGCTTCACATTCTCACAATAAAACCCACATATCACACACCCTCACCACGATGATAGAAACCGCAACCCGAAACTCACCATCTCCGGCCCTCGATTCCCTCAAACCCCGGTACACTAGCGATCTCCGTGGCACCGTCTTGACTTGTGCACGAAATGAAAACTGTCGTTACCGAAATAATTGCTCCACCACTCGATTCCAATTAAGCTCAAATCACACTTTATTCCATCTTTCCTTTTTCTTTTCTCTCTTTTCTTTATTTTTTTTCTAATTTGTCTTTGTTTTATATATATATATATCTCACAATCCAATGATACAATAAAAAAAATACGAGTGGTCTTCCAAGAGTAAATATAATCAAATACGTTAGGAGAAGGAAGCATACGATCCGATGAATGAATATCACATAAGAAAATTCATCTCTATGAAGTTCATAATGTCCCTATCCAAGCCGCAAATTCGTCGAAGCACATGTGTGGGGATGGAGTCATCGCAAGCTCAATCTCGATGTCCGTAGTCAAAAGTCGACACCCCCACACTAGAATATATCCATGTCCTCTCTCAAGTAGTCCAACATATGTAAGTCTTGTGCCTAGTCCAATCGATCCTCCTACACCATGATGATGAAAAGAAATACCTACCACGATCCACCAATTAAGTTCCACCAACCCCAATGTCGTGCGGATTAGATGTCACGCACTCATGGCTCTCCACAACTGTGTCCATGGTGTAATGTCATGGAACACCGCCACACCGAAGTGCGCAAGCCAACTCACTCACCCTCGCATCCCCTTGAAAATATCAAATGAAGTACAAGCGATCATGTAGGACTCATCGAAATATGTCATGAAGCTCTCCCTCATCGAACCCCCTCAACTACGACTCCCTCGTGACGCACTAAATGGTGATTCTAAATAATTTGTGATGAAGGCCAAGAATCGTCACCCTAGGTCACAAGGATAGCACATAAACCAATGTTCAAATCGGATTTTCTATTGGTCCTACAAGGTGAGTTCTATAAGCAGTGAGTGCTCTAATACACGAACTCGCATAGCTGTTTCATGTGCCACTACGAGGCGGGTTGGCGACTACCTAAGACCCACACATGAATGTTCGACTCGTTTAGCTCACACCTAGCTCAACTCATGGAAGAGAACTAGGCACACATTGTAGCTTTGAAAAAATCAAGTAAATTTTAAAAATAGGTAGACATTCCCATAAAGAAAGTCTCTCTATACGTACTAAGGGGAAATCACATTGTCTCTCTCGGTCGCAAGTCACGCCCTATGCCTAAATTTCTCACACTCCTCGGTTTTACCAAATTTAAGATCCCTTTGATTTCCCTTTCTCAATTTTCAACTTTTTTAATAATTTATATATACATATATATATACATATATATATATACATATATATATATATATATGCACGGTCATTCGAAAGAAGACTCTATATTACTCAATGGTAGGTAGACTTCAAAATAAGAAAACGTGCAATCATAAAATACAAACACATATCTAAAACAAAACACTACGACAATGACCATGAAAACACACTACGACACAAACATACTATATGCAATTGGTTTATGCAGACACGGACTTGGCTAATATGAAGAAAATCTCACCCCCACACTAGAATGCTTCGTTGTCAACAACGAATGTAGAGATAACACAAAGGGACTCAGCATTTTAATGCGAAAGGCCAATAGATGAGATACTCACAACCACCTCAAAGGTGGGGATGAAATCGTGCACAGCAGTCCCCAATCACTAGTGTGTCACCACTTGTGCTCCCCCTAGGCCAGCGTGTACTCGCACACCGGGGTCGACTGCTCTCCTCTTCATGAATATGCGCATGAGAATCCCCAACTCATATGCACGAGTCCCTCTAAAGGTCATAGGTTCCATGGCACACCGGGGTCGACTCTCTCATATCCTGCTCACGTATGTTACTAGGAAAACATCATTAGTCCCTCTCTCTCTCGTCTCTCCACATAAATAAATAAGACACAACACAACTGTATTAGAAACACACTCCCTAAATTAACGCAATAAATATGTTGGGTTATCTCCCAACAAGCATCGTGTAATTTAAGATCGACGACCCGACCCAGCTACCTCAAACATGACTAAGGCAGCTTTTCTCTGCACTTCTTCTTCTTCCACCACCGCTTCTCTTTTTGTCTCTTCTCAAGCAAGCATGCATAAGTCAATGGAAAGAAGAAAGAAAATTTGTTAGCCGCCACATGCCTTGTTTTACCTTTCCTCTTATTTTTCTTCTTCCAATTCTTCAAAACTACATCCGTCAAGGATTGGCCATTTGAATCTAGTATCTCAAGTGGAACGGCTGCAACTCTGAGTTTTGACATTCCTGCTTCCTTCCCTAACTCTTCACTTATAATCATGTGTGGCAATTCATGAACTGCATAAAATTGGGGTTTCTCGTCATCTCCGTGAAATAATACCCTAGGCTCATGGCATGCTTCCTCAAAGCAAATATCTTCAGTGATTGGGGAGAGGTCATTATCAATGTACTTATGAGCTTGTCTTCACCAAAACCCTCTTCAATATCATTAGGGCATAAGCTCACGATGTCAACGTTCTCCCATTCATGCCATGACTGAGGATTTTGCGAGGCACAAGTTGTATAGGCTTCACAACGTCATCCCAATCTGAGTCCGAATCTGAGTCTGAAGCAGACCGAGGATCTATTGTTTAATGATGAACATTATTATAGACATAGACCTCTAGGGGTTCATCGTCTTCCTCTTCGCACTCCAACTAAGTCAGGAATGATGCTACTTGGCCCATTATCATCATCTGCATATGCCAATGCACTCGAAAGTTCTGCCAAGTGTTGTCCCTGAAGCTTGATAGTTTCATCCATCCTATTAATCCGTTCCACCATTCTATCCATTTTAACTATCATGAGCTTCAATATTTTTTTCATCTGCTCATCTTCTTGATTGCAAGGAGGAGGGGTGTACATATATCCATACGTGTATTACGGTGAATAGCCTAGAGCATGTCCATAGAAATTATGCCCCCACATGATAACCAAGATACCTGCACAATTATTCACTAGGAAGCAGGTGAGATCAACAAATAAATAAACAAAAGAAAAAAATAAAATTTTATAAGGCTATGAATTATAACTAATTTAGTCGAAGTCCCCGGCAACGGCGCCAAAAACTTGACACGATTTAACCGCAAGTGTATGGTCGTCGGGTGTAGTAATAATCTAGAAATCTGGGTTGTCGAACCCAAGGGACTTTGTTAAACCAGTTATTATATCTAACCTTATGTGGGAAAGTCGCAAAGTTGTTTCTTTACCTCAATTAACTATGAGTTTCGTCACAATTAACGAAGACACGAATTGTAGGAGTTTTCTTATAGAGGAGAAAAGTGCTGGGAATTCTTCTTGTGGATCACTAGGAATGCTAAGAATGTTATTTTGATCTTCGAAACGCGAATACACTACTCTTATCAATCGAGCATCTTACAAATTACCGAGTTACCAAGCAATTTGCCTACTTTTACTTTCGACTTAGACCGATTTACCAAGTCTAATTCAATTATAAGCGTATGTTATTGAATATTAATCTACTCTTTGATCCTAATTAACATTACCCAGTTACGAGATAATGATACGACTAGGTGATTATCATGATTTACCGACTAAATCTCATGGAATTACGACACCAGTTCTAATTTAGTTTGCTCCGACGTTAGCTACTCGCAAGAACATGGAATAATCAAGCACAAGATAGTCATAATAAGATTTGAACGCATAACTTTAATCCAAAGAACGAATCAAAGCATCAAAATATTCATTCAAGCAAACCCTAGCTCTCCAACAAGTAATTCCGAGCAATAAAGTGTTTAGCTACTACAAAACATGATCATAATAACAAGTTTGATGATCATAAACAAGAACTAGAGATAAGAAAGAGTTTAGGAATCAAACAAAGTATCCACACGCTTCCCAAGCTTCAATGGTGATCCCTAGCTCTCAAAAACAAGTCCAAAATATGCTCTAACTACTGATAATCACAACCTAATTACCTTAAATACGTTTCCATAATGTTATAACAAAGTTTGGAGAAATTGCAGAAAAACCCCGTCAAAATCCGCCCATGTCAGCATTCTCTTCGTATTAAGACATTCTTCTTCGTACGAAGAGTCTTCGTACTAAGACTTTTCTTTCTTCGTACTAAGATCTTCTCAATTTTGGGCAGACTTGGTTTGTGAGAAGACTTCTGACAGCATCAATTTTTGGCTAAGTCTTTTGTCTTTGTGCGAAGACATCTCCAGTCCACTTACTTTCTTTTGGATTTCTCGTTGAGTTCCTCGTTTCCAAAGCTTGTTTCCATCTCCCGTATGATCATCCAGGCATTGTTTCCTGCGAATCACAAAACGAAAACACAACCCGCGATCATATCACAATAAAAGCTCGAAATTACACTAAAAACGCCCGGATTTAACAAGAAAAACTCAAGAACTCATTTTCACAAATAATCGCATAATTTTCTCGAAACCAACATAAATTCTCCATATTGAGCACACAAAACACAGAAAATTAAGGCATAAAATAACTCTGAAAACGGCGTTATCACCTTGCCCTTTCCCTTGTTGATGCTTTGTTTAGCTGTCCTCAACATATTGAGTAATTATGGCAGAGGTTTCACGATCTCATTCATATTATAGTTCATATTAAATTGTCCATTACTCTCAGGCAACAATTGTAGAATGAGATCAGTGGCTAGCTCATTGTTGACCGGAAACCCCAGACGTGCGAGAGTCACCAAGTACCCGATCATACGGAGTACATGAGGTCCAACCGGTTTTGCCTCTGACATATGAAATTTGAACAAGGCCTTGGAAACTTCATACCTCTCAACCCAAGCATGCTCTTGGAAGAGCTGCTTCAAGTGTTCGATCATATCGACCGCATTCATGTTCTCTTGTTGCTTCTGAAGCTCAGAGCTCTTAGTTCAAAGCATAAGGCAGGCCGCATCATTGGCGTCGTCTAAACACTTTTGATATGCCTTTAGCACTGCAGGAGTATTGTTCTCCGGACCCTCAGGAACTTCCTCCTCTAGAGCGTACAGTTTCTTCTCTTGCTTGAAAACGATTCTCAAGTTTCTGTACCATTCTAGAAAGTTGGTTCTAGAAAGCTTGTCCTTCTCAAAGACAGCTCGTAGGGAATATGATGAACTTGATGAGTTATTTGCCATTGGAATTCTACAAAATGAGAAATATACAAGTTTTAGTATTTTGTGAACAAATGACTATATTTAATAATGGCTAAATTATTATACATAGCTCCCACTATTTTTCTCGGATTAATAACACTCCATATTAAAATATCATTATATTTTCTAGTGGGCCAAGATCCATATTTCACTTCTTTCGAGCTTCCTTTGGCAAGTCACCCAAAATCCCCTATTTAGGTAGGAACAATTCCAATTGCATCCCCATGCAACTCTTGGTTCAATTGGGAAAATAAATCCTTATTTATCCAACCCATGGATAATCCCAATTGATTGCCCCTAGGCTTTTAACCCAGTTGCGTTTAAACTCTTACTCAAACAGTTGCACATTACTAGTTTGTGCCATCTCACCATGTCATGATAAATCAATTCGCCCTGCTTTGGCACACACGAGTTTGAGACATTATGACTATGACGAGTGTTTGAATAAGGAGAAGGAAAAACACACTATTTTGATTGAGGGATATTTCTTTTTATTTTAAATTGTTTTGTTGATCCATATCAATTAATCAAACTATTTTGGGTTGGGCAAACTCACAAAGATCCAGGTTGTTAATTATCTTATTATCAAATTTTCATGCATCATCCATACACCAACAAAAATAATAAGACAATAAAATAAACAACCACAAAAGAAAAATAATGTGATATGGATATGGCCTCTAATATAAGATATTCTCAAGCGAATGAGAATATCTATGAACCCTGAAAATAGCAAGCTCATCTCCATGTGCCTCCATCTCTTGGTCCATGCTTCATAGCTCTTGTGGATTGTTGCCTTCTTGTGGTCTTTCTTTTCTTTAGGCTTCTTTTTCTCCATATCTTAACTATCATCTATTTTATTTAAATCTAGCTAGCATCTAGACTAAATAAAAGTATCTCACAAGTTGGAATAATACCGGTTCGCGGACCGTAAAACCTAATTAACTATTACATTAATTAAATCAGCTCGCAGGACGTAAAACAAACCATAAAATAAACACTCACAACAAACCACAACCTAAGGCCATATCCAATCACCATGCATAACGCACGTAAACAGTTAAAACCAATTTTAACGCGCTTGGTCAATTTTAATTGATTTTAGGATCACTAGGGTCAAAACGGTCCAAGAGGGCCCACAAAACTAGTGGTCAAACCCACTGGAGCCGCCCGGGCCGAGCCTAGACCGGTCGGCCCAACCCGTGGCGTCGGCTGAACTGCCTAGGACTTTGGCCTCATTGGCTTGGGCAGAAAGGAAGCATAGGGGTGGTCCCTTAGGGGGCCGATCCTTATGGTAGTTGTTTCTAAAACAACTTTTTCCTTGTTCCCCAAGTCCAAAATGTTTCCAAATTGAAAACACCTTTTCATATTTGTGCCCAAACCCTAGATCTATGATCCTAAAATTTCTCAAACTCACTAATTCCTACATCCCTTGTAAAATTAGTTCTTGTTTGTTTGAATAACATTCAACTTGCGTCTATTATGCTTAATTTGTCCGTTTTACGCGATAATCAAGCAATTAAAGTGTAAAAGACATTAATCGTAACACATAAACTACGTTATGCTCTAAAACTTGTGGCTCCGATACCACTGTGGTTTCGATCATAGGTACGCAGCGGAATAAACAATAATTAATCCGATCAAGACCCTCCAAGGATCACAAGAAGAGACTACATAACGATAGTAAGGGATTAGTGTCAAATACCTTTAGGATCTCCTTTGATGACTTGTCACGTGAAATTGTGTTCATGTCTCTATGGCTAGTCCACTCCTAGGATTTGAATCCGGATTCTTCAAACCTTTTTTGCTAGATAGGATTGAAGGAAGAAGATCAAAAATCATGCAAAACGAGACAAAGGAAGGGGCGACCCTTCCTTTGTGGCCGACGGGTGAGGGGGCGGAAAAGGGGGTTCGGCCCTCTTTGTTGCTCTCTCTCCTTGATTCTCTCTCCCACTCAATATGTTATTAGCATTAGTTATGTGGGAAGGAATCTAGGAGTGCCTTTATATAGTCCAACAACTCCTTTTTTTATTACATAAAAGCCCCTATCATAATCCTACTCATGTACGAATTAGTCCATCTTGCAAATTAGTCCTACTAAGTTTGCAAACTATTGCGCATTGATCCTTTTTATTAATTAATCATATTAATTACTTACCTAGTCTGGTCCAATCCATAGGGAGTGTGACCCATAGGTTTCTACTTAGTTGGTAGTATAAAATTACTAACATGGGGCGGCCTCTAGCAAGACATCTATGCTACCCAACTAATAGAAATAGGCATCTGACATACCTTGTGAAAGTATTATCTCATCCTTTTGTCTCTATATCCGGATTGGAAACGAGACATAAAAGTCACACTCGTATATCCAACCCATTGTTTCTCGATCCTGTGAATAGTCTCATTCAAGCAGATAACATCAATATCTCATATTGATTTATTTGAGTCTGGCCAGACATTCTATGAGCACCATCCCTCGAGTGGTTGTGGATATCTACTCCCGTCATGTGGGAGGGACAAACCATATCTATGTCACTACCATCTCTAAGCCTGTTTCTTTATTGTATCCGACGAACGCCTTTATAACTACGCAGTTACGGTGTAGCGTTTGACGATGTCAAAATACAATAATCTACAACTAGAGGATCTAGTGACTTCAAGTCTAAGGATTACAATACCGTTGTCACTATGAGGATCACTTGTGACTTTACATAACTTGTATGTAGCCTTCTCGTTATGGGTCAATCCAGTATGCCATTACTCTTAATGCATACCCATGTGTTGGATCGTGATATCTCTATATGTATCCAACCCCATACTAGTTTATAGGTTATTGTCTTGTAAATCAATATAATCGACTAGGGATATTTAAGCTCAACAACATATTTCCAATCTAAGGACTTCAATATAATAAATATGTCCATAAATTATACAGCGAATATTCTAGCCAAAATTAATGTTCATACTAAACAAGATTGCCTTTAGGGAATCAATTCCAACATTCCTAACAGACCATCTATCATGGTTGATTCTGAGTAAGAATCCAAATTCTACACTTGGTCTAATAGCCTGTTGAGGAATTTATTAATTTTTTTCAGGCTATCACCAAAGATTTGAAGGATCAAAAATGGTTTTTGGATAGTGGTTGCTCCGGGCATATGAGTGGAAGAAGTCTCTGTTTACATAACTTAAAGAATATTCATGAGGAACAATCACACTTGGTGACAAAGCCAAATGCAATATCATTGGCATAGGTAGTATTGGTAATGAATCTGTTACTTCTATTTCATATGTTTATTTAGTAGAAGGTTTGAATTATAACTTGCTTAGTATATCTCAATTATGTGATAAGGGTAATAGAGTTGTTTTTGACAAGGATAAATGTGTGGTGCAAGATGAGAAATGTGGAAATTACATACTCACTGCTCCTAGGTCATACAATTTATATACTTTGAATACTAACAAAGCTGCAAGTGAAAGTCTGAAGTGCCTTAAAGCTTTGAAGGAAGACTCAAAGCTTTGGCAGAGAAAACTTGGGCATATAAGCATGCACACATTGAACAAGCTCATCTCAAAAGACTTGGTAAGAGGATTACCAACCTTAAAATTCAAATATGTGAGATTTGCAAGGCATGTACCCGAGGTAAACTGACAAGGAGTTCATTCAGTCGGAACAACTTTGTAAGTACCACTACACCTTTATAATTGATGCATATGGACTTGTGTGGTCCTATAAGAGTTCAAACTCCAAAAGGTAAGAGATATATGCTTGTTGTGGTAGATGATTACTCTATATTTACGTGAGTTATGTTCATTAGAGATAAATCTGAATCATTATCTGATTCTCAAATTTTGTACATGTTGCATCCATTAGAAGTTACATGTTGCATCCATTATCTGAATCAAACTTTAAAAAAGTTACATGTTGCATCCATTAGAAGTGATCATTGCAGAGAATTTGATCAGCTTAATTTTGATTTATTTTGTGCAAAGCATGGCATCTCACACAACTTTTCCGCTCCTAGAACTCCTCAGCAAAATGGAGTAGTTGAGAGGAAGAATAGGCACACTTGAAGATATGTCTAGAACCATGCTACTTGAAAGTCATTTGCCAAAGTATCTTTGCGCAGAAGCTGTTAACACTACCAACTACTTGCTGAATAGATGTTTGGTCAGACCTATTTTGAAGAAAACGCCATTTGAACTTTTCAAATGCGGAAAGTCAAGTGTTTCTTATTTTAAGCCTTTTGGTTGTACTTGTTATGTGCATAGTAATGGCAAGAATAATCTTGGAAAATCTGATGCTAGAAGTGATGAAGGTGTATTTTTTGGTTATTCTCAAACTAGCAAAGCACATAGAGTTTTCAATAAGAGAACTAAGATTGTAGAGGAAAGTATTCATGTGATTTTTTATGATAGTGTTGATGATTCCAAGAGAGAAAGTTTTGCAGATCTCAATTTAAATAAGTATGAGGCAAATGATGATTGTGAGAAAGAGAAAAGAAGCAAAACTAATCTGCAAGAACAGCTAGAAGAATCTCAAAGCTTTGAACATCCTTCTGAGTAAAAATCTTAAAGCCTTGAGACTGGGATTGACAGAACACAAAGTGCTCCAGCTACTACATCAAGGTCTCAAAGGATTGAAAAGATTGATGTAGAACCAGAACCATTGACACCAAGGAAGAGATTCAAGTATTTTCCAGCTCATCCAACAGACAATATCATCTTAGATCCAACAATTGGTACACATACCAGAGGAAAATTAAGGAACTCGTGTTCCTTCAGTGCCTTTGTATCCATGGTTGAACCTAAAAATGCAAAAGAGACATTAGAAGATGCAGATCGGATCATTTCAACGTAGAATGAGCTAAATTAATTTGAAAGGAACAAGGTTTGGAACGTGGTTCCTATGCCAAAGAGTCAATCATGGATTGGAACTAGATGGGTGTTCAAAAACAAACTTGATGAGAATGGTAAGGTTGTGACAAACAAAGCCAGACTTGTGGCACAGGGGTACAATCAAGAAGAAGGTATTGGTTATGAGGAGACATTTAATCCTGTTTCCAGGGAATTTGAAATGATCTTAATGGGAGAGTTGAATTTCTTTTTTGGACTTCATGTACATCAAATGAAGAAAGTAAATTTTGTGCATCAAGAAAACTATACCAAGGACTTGTTGAATAAGTATAACATGTCTCAGTCCAAGGTACCAAGACTCCTATGAAATCATCATTATCCTTAGACAAGGATACAAATGGTAAGAGTGAGAATCAAAAGGATTACAGAGGTATGATTGGTTCACTGTTGTATTTAACTGCTAGTAGACCATATATTATGTTTGTTGTGTGTATGTTTGCAAGGTTTCAAGCGGATCCTAAGGAAAGTCACTTGATAGCTGTTAAGAGGATCTTTAGATATTTAAATGGAACCAAAGACTTGGGGCTTTGGTATCCAAGAAGAACTAATTTCTTGTTTAGTGGTTATTCAGATGAAAACTTTGCAGGCTACAAGGTGGATAGGAAAAGTACTTCAGGGTGTTGTCAAGTTCTTGGTTCTTCAATAATTTGTTGGCATTCAAAGAAGCAGAATTCAATGTCCTTGTCAACTGCAGAAGTAGAATATATTGCAGCTGGTGCTTGCTGTTCACAAGTACTATAGATTATTCAACAATTAAGAGATCTTAGATATGATTTCAGAAATGTGCCTATAAAATGTGACAATACAAGTTCCATTTCAATCACAAAGAATCATGTGCAATATTCCAGGACTAAGCATATAGATGTGAGACACCATTTCATAGGAGATCATATTTAAAAGGTGACGTGTCTTTGTCTTTTATATCTACTGCTAAGCAAGTTGCTGATATTTTCACTAAACCTTTGCCAAATGAGAGGTTTGCATCTCTAAGGCTTGAATTGGGCATGCTAAACAAGGATGCATTGGTTTAGGGCGAGTATAGGACCATTTATGTGCTTATTTGTTAAAATCTAAAAGACTTGAGACCATAATTTTTTAGCCTTGGAAGTATGCTTCAAAGCTTTGAAGTTTCTGTGAAACTGTGTTGCTACCCAAAGCTTTGGACTTATTCTTCAAATTTTTGGAGAAAAACTGTAAATTTTGTTCAAAAATTTGTATCACCAAATATTATGCATTATCTTAATAGATAATTGCGGAATATTTGAATTATTCAAAATATCACAAAATATCTATAATTATCTTTGAAGATACGATTTTTTCATGAAAATCATAAGAGTCCTTTTAAAACATTATTTCTTTCCAACTTATAAGCTTAACTTCAGGGCTTTTATCTCCTATTAACTCTCAATCTCTCCGTCTCTAACTCTCCTTAAATTCTCTATATCTCTTCTCAAAATCCTAAACCCAAATGGAGCGCAAATCTACCATACTCCAGCAGAAGCTTCAGACTTCACCAATGAGGAAGAAGAGAAGAGCTAATAGAAAGGTTGAAGTGACTATGTGTTATTCAAATTGAGAGAAGACCCAAAGCATGCAAGAAACTTCTCCTCCAACCAAGAAGATGAGAAAGGTGAAGAATGTGGATGAAATTAGGTCAAAATCTGAGGAAGAACAGGAAGTACAGGGAGAATTCTAGAAGTATCAAGGGCAGGGAGATGAGGTACAGGAACAGGTTCAAAGGAAGGAGACCAGGGTAATCAATCTCAGGCACAGAAGAAAGGGGGAGAAAAGAAGAAGAAAGCTGAAGAAGACAAGAAGAAAGATTAGACTCCAAAGAAGCAGAAACCAGAGAAGAAGGATGATCAGCCTTCTGAGAAGAAGACTAGTGTCAAGCACGGTGCTGCTAAATTCAAGAGAAAAAGAACTTCTGGTTATGGTAAGAATTTACTTCCAAACAATTGGTTTATTAGTCCAGAATTTAAGGGGGTTTGGATGGATGGGTATGCTTTACCTAAGATTGCCTATTGCAGCATTGTTTCTGAAGAATTGCTAGATAATCTTGATATAGACTGCATTAGAAAATTGAGAAATGCATGTGTTTGGATAATGTTAAACCCTATCTCTGAGGATTATCCTAGGTTAACAAGTCTTTTCTATTTGAATTTGGTGCAAGAATATGAAGAAAGTTATGTTTTAACCTCTAGGGTTGCTAGTGTTTATATGAGGCTAGATCATAAAGTGTTTGCCAAATTTTTGGGTATACCTAGGAAGTACAAAGTCCATGAACATTCTGAGAGGAAGGAGTGTTTAGAAAAGGAATTATTTTTTCTTAGAGGATACACCAACTTGACCTAAACAATTGACACATTCTGTGTTAAATTGTGTGTTCTATCATCATCAGATGTGTTGTGCCTCGGGAACATTCAAGGGATTTAGTGGCTGATAGGGTGTTGATCATTATGTTTTTGATCTATCAAGTCTTTGACATAGATATTTCTAGTGTGATAATGGAGCATATGGTATATTGTGGGACTAGGACAAGGAATTAGTCACTTCCCTATACAAATTTGTTGCATTTATTCTTTGAGCACTTTGGGATTTCTATGAAGAATTAGGAGAATATTATTGGTAGGTTTGGTTTGGTTGATGAAACTTCCCTCCAAAGAATTGGATTTGTTCAGACTAAAATAGGTAGTTGGAAGTTATACTCAGAAATGTCTGCTGCTGAGCTGAAAGAGAAGATTTTCATTAAGTCTAAGGTTGCAACCACACCAATGGCTTCAACAAATTTGGATTTCTCTCAAATAATTGACAGAATTGAGGACATGGAGGATGGCCTAGAAGTTCTAAAAAATGTCAATTTGACTTGTTTACTGAATTTTGGAAGTTCAAAGTCTTGATGAGTTCTAAGTTCGAAACAATTTTCAAGTGTTTGAATCTGGAGAAGGTTCCATATTCTGAGAGTCAAGATGACAGTATTGATTCTGATGAGGTGATTGGGGTAGTTCTGAAGAAACAGAAGAAGAAGAAGAAGAAAATTCCAATAATTATTACTTCAAAAGATCTGTTTGAGCAAACTGATGATGAAGCTGGTGGTGAAGTGGTTGGTGAGGAAAGAAGACAACCAAGAAGGATGCAACTGAATGAGCCCCAAGCCTTGAATCCTTCTTTCTCTTCTTTCTGTCCATCTCTTTTTAAGTCTTGAAGTGAGTTTAATTTGTATTAATTTCATTAAAAAACTCTAAGTATGATCCTACATTCCTTGACTCTTTTGATGAAAGTAAAAAAGGGGGAGAGGATATTTGATAAATTTTCTACAATTTTTTAATAATTTTGAATGTTGTAGGATATATTATCTATGTCAGTTTAGTATTTGTATGATACGGTTTCAAACTTTCTTAGTTTTTTCCTATACGTGATAGTTGCCTCAATATTTGCTGTTACTCATGGTTATTATGCTGCAGGATACTGAGAAAGCAAGAATATTTGTTTTGTTGATAATTCAATCCTTGTGGATGAATGAGAAGTATGAATTCAGGGGGATTTTATGCATTGAAGATGATGAAAGACAGATTTTCTAAGGAGACAAGTTTCAAAGCTCCAAGGCTTTGAATCTAGACTATTTCCTATGAACTTGTTAACTGCTAACTAACAGTTTCAGTATTGCAGGCTTGGCATTGGATTAAATGTTTTTTAAATGTCTCTTCCAAATATTCTTAAACTGGTTTATTGTTTTTCTAACAATAGAATATCTCTCAGTTTAATTCCTTCAAGGATATGAGTTATTCAAGGCCAAAGCTTTGAAGGACAACCAAAGCTCCAAAGCTTTGGAGGATGATCTTGAGCCTTTGGCATTTATTCTTATAATTATCTGGTTCTTTTTGCAAGAGTTCATAACTGTTTATATGGTTTATTATTGACTTGTTATGAGTCTTAATCATGTGATTATTATAATTTATCACAGGCTAATGATCTGGAAATATTTCTGGATTTGAAAATAATAGCTCGGTTTATTGGTTAAACTGTTCTGCCAAACAGTCAGTATTTTTATGCTATATTATCTGGATTTTGTGTGATCAGGTGATTGAGTTGTTGCAGGGTTGTTTGTCATTCAAACCCTCCAAAAAAATCTGAAAAGCTATTCAAACATAGATGTTGGAAGAAGCTGTTGAAGGGAGAGTAATTTCAGGAGTTTGTTCCTGAAATATCTCAGATGGTTACTGCAGTTTGTTATAAAGGAAATTTGAATTTCAAAGAGCGGTAATGACATAGAGAGAATGCTTATCACAGTTAAAAGAAGAGTGTTTCATTCGTGGAAGATCAAAACATAGTACTCTTCAGATTAATCAAGGATTCAACATTGCCGTGGAAGATCAAATCATCCGGAATCTGAAGTAACACTTCTGAGCATTCAATGATTATCTCTTTTATGTGTTTTTCTTTGTGCTTTCATTTTAATGTTTTTAAGTGTTACTTAACCTCACCAAATTTAAAATTTAGTTATTCAAGTGAACAACAATAGGTTCTTATTGTTTCATCATATTGTAGCTGGAACTAGGTAGTTTTGAAACCACAAGTTGTATAAGTGTAAGGTAGCTCACTTAAGGTCTAGGCTAAATTAGGGTGATTAATAAGAGTTATGTTCAAATCTTGGAGGGATCAATTCCCTCAGAAAGAGACTAGGTCCAATTGTGACTGAACTCTGTAAAAGTCCTTGTGTTCTTTACTTTACTGCATTGTTGTTTCATTCTGCAAACTAGACAAGTACTAAACAGGTTGTTCCAAAGCTTTGGAGAATTTTCTATCTCAAAGCTTTGAAGCTTCAAACAGTTCTAAACTGGTTCAACTCCTTTCAAAATTTTCCAAAGCCTTGAGACTTAATCGCTTCCTTGTGTTAGAGTTTTAAAAGTACAATTTTTAGGAAAAGTTTCATTCTATTCACCCCCCCCCCCCCTTCTAGAGTATTAGATCATGTATTTATAACTACATTACACACTTTCACATGTAATGTGTGATTGTTGAAGTAAGAGATTGGATGCAACTAGGTGAATTCAATTTGATTGAAAAAGTTAGAGGCAAGTTAATTAAGTTTTATCTATGGGATAGATAAAGAATAAGGGGTTATTCACGTAATTGAACAAAGAATTGTATAGGATGCAATTGGAAGGTGCTCTTACCTAAATAACTAATTCTTGGGTGACTTACCAAATAAAGCTCAAGAAGAAGGGAAATATGAATCTTGGACCCACTAGAGAATATATGATATTTTTCGCATTAATAGTGAGGTCTATTAATCCGATAATAATAGTGGGAGCTATATTTAATAATCTAGCCATTGTTGAATATAGTTAATTTTCAAAATACTAAAATTGCATATTTCTCATTTTGTAGAATTGCATTGGCAAACAATCAAGAAGCATCGACTTCATCCCTACGATATGTCCTTGAGATGGACAAGTTATACGGAACAAATTTTCTTGACTAGTACAGAAACTTGAGAATTTTTCTCAATCAAGAAAAGAAGTTGTACGTCTTGAATAATCCGATTCCAGCACCACCAGCCGATAATGTTGTACTTGCTACCGTGAGAGCACATCAGAAACATGTGGATGATTCTAATAATGTGACTTGTCTCATGATTTGCACCATGAACTCTGAGCTTCAGAAGCACAATGAGAACATGGAGGCGTACGATATGATTGTACATTTGAGACAGCTCTTCCAAGAGCAGGCAAGGCATGAGAGGTATGAAGTATCGAAGTCACTATTCAAGTGCAGTCTCGTAGAGTGGAACCCAGTAGGGACTCATGTACTCCGTTTGATCGGATACATGGAGAATATCGAGAGGTTATTCTTCCCATTCGTTCAAGATTTGAAACAGATCTCATTCTGTAATCGTTGGCGGATAGTTATATCCAGTTCATCATGAAATATAGCATGAATGAGATCAATAGACCTCTGCCAGACCTACGCAATATGTTGAGGACCGCTGAACAGAGCATTAACAAAGGAAAAGGCAAGTCCATAATGATGATCAATAAGAGGAAGGGCAAGGGAGTTGCATCTAACTCCAATGGAAATAGCAAGAAAGTTTCAAAGTCCAAGAATGCTGCCTTTGGAGGCGTGACTAAGGGTGAATGTCGCTACTGTAGTCAGCCTGGTCACTGGAAGAGGAACACCCCCAAGTGTCTGGACGATAAAATTCTTGGAATAGTGATTCCACCACCCCCAGATATTTTTGTTATAGATGTCAATTTGTCTATCTCTTCATCTTGGGTATTGGATACTGGATGTGGATCTCATAATTGTCGAAATGTGCTGGATCTAAAGAGTAGTAGAAGATTGGCTAAAGGGGAGATAGACTTGCGCGTTGGGAATGGGGCAAGAGTTGCTGCATTGGTCGTAGGCGTTTATGAGTTATCTTTGCCTTCTGGACTTATTTTAGAATTATAAAATTGCTATTATGTGTCTGCCATGAGCAGAAACATTATTTATATTTCTTGTTTGGACGAGAAAGGTTTTACTATTTCAATAAAGGACAAGTGTTGCTCCATTTATTTTGATAGTATGCACTATTGTAGTACGCATTTGTCTAATGAATTATATATCTTTGATCTAAATAATTCCCTATATGACATAAATACCATGAGGATTACAACTAATAATTTAAATCCTACTTATCTATGGCACAATCGTTTAAGCCATATAAAAGAGAAACGTATATCTAGACTCCATACGGATGGATTATAGACTCATTTGATTTTGAATCATATGAGATATGTGAATCTTGTTTATTAGGAATAATGAAAAAGCCTCCTTTCAATAAGAAATGTGAGAAGACTAGTGAGTTATTGGCACTCATACATACTGATGTATGTGGGCCGTTTCCCACGCCTTTCAGAGGTGGTTACCTTTACTTCATTACATTTACTGATGACTTCAGTAGATATGGATTTGTATACCTTATGAAGGCCAAATCCAAATCCTTCGAAATTTTCAAAGAATTCAAGAATGAAGTAGAAAAGAAGTTTGGCAAGATTATCAAGGCTCTACAATTGGATCGTGGAGGAGAATACTTAAGTCAAGAATGAAGTAGAAAAGAAGTTTGGCAAGATTATCAAGGCTCTACAATTGGATCGTGGAGGAGAATACTTAAGTCAAGAGTTTGAATACTATGTTAGAGAGTGTGGGAGTGTATCCCAACTCACTCCACCCGGAATTCCACAGTGGATTGGCATTTCCGAGAGGAGGAATCTCACCTTGTTCGACATGGTGCGGTCTATGATTTGTCAAACTGATCTTCTGATATCATTTTGGGGACATTCTCTATTGGCTGCAGCTTTTACCATTAATCGTGTTCCATCCAAATTGGTCATGAAGACACCATATGAGATATGGGCTAGGAGGCGTCCCATAGTGTCGTTTATGAAGATTTGGTGTTGCGATGCTATGTAAAGCACTTATAAACAAACAAGCTCGGACCCAAGTTGGATAAGTGTAAGTTTGTGGGATATCCTAAAGAAAAAAAAGTATATTATTTCTACAATCCAACCGAAAACAAAGTGTTTGTTTCTCGAACTGGTGTGTTTCTAGAAAGAGAGTTTGAGTTTAAAGAAACCAGTGGGAGGACTGTAGAACTTGAAGAAATTCAAGAACCACAAAACATTGATCTTGCGATGGAGCATGAGCAGGAACCATGAATTGTTGTGAAGCAACATGTTCAAGTAACACAAGAACTCCGTAGGTCGAGTATGGTACGTCATGAGCCATAGAGGTACGGACTTCTCGTGACTGAGCCCGGTGACGTTCTACTCATGTATGATGAGCCTGCTACATATGGAGAGGCCATGAAAGGGCCAGACTCAAAGAAGTAACTTGAAGCCATGACATCCGAAATGGAATCAATGTATACCAACAAAGTATGGAGTTTGGTGGAACCACCCGAAGGGGCTCGCCCCATAGGGTGCAAGTGGGTCTCAAAGAAGAAGAAACGACATGGATGGAAATGTATTTTCCTACAAGGGGAGATTGGTGGAGAAAGGTTATAGACAGATTCATGGTATTGACTATGATGAAACCTTTTTACCAGTCGCAATGACCAAATCCATTCGAATCCTACTTGCTATTGCAGCTTATCACGACTATGAGATTTGGCAGATGGATATCAAAATAGCGTTTCTGTATGGAAACCTTCTTGAGGATGTGTACATGACACAGCCAGAGGGTTTTGAGGATCCAGAGCATGCCAACAAAGTCTGTAAGTGGCAACGATCCATTTATGGATTGAAGCAAGCTTCGAGGAGTTGGAATCGATGTTTTGATGACGCGGTCAAAGAGTTTGGATTCATCAAGAACAAATATGAGCCTTGTTTTTACAAGAAAGTTAGTTGTAGTTCTATTGTGTTTCTGGTCTTGTATGTGGACGACATATTACTCATTGGAAACGACATTCCTACCTTGCAATCTATTAACCATTGTCTAGGAAAGTGTTTCGCAATGAAGGACTTAGGGGATGCAGCTTATATACTTGGTATCAAGATCTATATGGATAGATATAGGAAGTTGCACGACCTAATCCAAAGTACATACATAGACAAGGTGTTGAAACGGTTCAACATGCAAGAATCGAAGAAAGCATTTTTTCCCATGTCGCTTGGAGTCACCCTTTCGAAGGCTGAGTGTCCCTCCAATAAGATTGAGAAGGACCGCATGAGTAGGGTCCCCTATGTGTCGGCCATAGAATCGATCATGTACGCCATGTTGTGTACAAGACCATATGTGTCATATGCGTTGAGTATGGCAAGCAGATATTAGTCCAATCTGGGTGAGAGTCACTGGATTGCTGTCAAGAACATCCTTAAGTACTTGAGAAGAAATAAGGATGCATTTTTCATATTTTGAGGTGAGGAGGAACTCAGTGTAACTGGTTACGCTGACGCGAGCTTCCAAACCGACAAGAATGACTACAGATCGCAGTCGGGCAATATGTTTTGCCTGAATGGAAAAGCTGTGAGCTGGAAGAGTTCCAAGCAAGAGAAAGTTTTTGATTCTACAACTGAAGCTGAGTACATTGCTTCAACAAGCGCAGCTAAGGAGGCTGTTTGGATAAAGAAGTTTATCACTGAGCTTGGTGTGGTTCCTAGTATTGTGGATCCCATTGCGTTGTACTGTGACAACACTGGGCGATCGCACAAGCCAAGGAACCCACGTCACACCAAAATTCTAAGCATGTACTTACGAGATTCTATCTCATTTGAGAGATCATCGATAGAGGATATGTGAATATATGCAAGATTCCAACAGATGAGAATCATTCAGATCCACTAACGAAGTCGCTCGATCAGCGAAAGCATGAAGGACACACTAGATCTATAGGCATACGAGATGCACCAGATTGGCTCTAGTGCAAGTGGGAGACTATTGGAATAGGTGCCCTAGAGGCAATCTAGATTTAGTATGAACATTGTTTGGTTAGAATATTCATTTATTATATATGGAGATATTTAATATAATGAAGTCATTAGATTACAATGTGTTGTTTATCTTAAATATTCCTTGTCCTTTATATTTTTTAACGGGACAATCACTACATAGTAGTATGTGGGTATATTGATGTGGAGATATCAAGTCTAACACATGGGTATGCATTAGGGTAATGGCATACTGGATTGCCCCACAATGAGAAAGGTACATTAGATTATGTCGAAGTCACAGGTGCTTCTCATAGAGCTAATGGTATTGTAGTCCATAGACGTGAAGTCACTAGTTAATCTAGTTGTGAAATATCATGCGTTGATATTATCATCGTTGCGCCTTAACAGAGAAACTATAAAGATAGTTATCAGGCATGATAAGAAGCAAGCTGACAAATGGTAGTGATGTAGAGAGGATTTGTCCCTCCCACATAATGGGAGAAAATAGATTCAGTCAAGGTGGCCTCTAACTCACGACTGAGCAAAAAGGCCACAGTGAGCGAATGAGGCTGTCATAACTCCAATTCACGACCCAGCGTCGATTTAAGGCCGGATGTGAACATGGAGATGAGTTTCCGCTAGGACGCTGTGTTGGAATAGATGCCCTAGAGGCAATCTAGTTTAGTATGAATTTGTATATGGCTAGAAAATTCATTTATTATTTATTGGATATTTAATATAATGAAGTCCTTAGATTTACAATCGTGTTGTTTATCTTAAATATCCCTAGTCAAGTATAAGTATAATGATTAATGGGACAATCATCTATAGACTAGTATGGGGTTGGATTGATATGGAGATATCACGATCCAACACATAGGTGTGCATTACGGAATGTTGCACTGGATTGACCCATCTCCGAGAAGGCTACATACATGTTATGTTGAGTCACAAGTGCTTCTCGCGGTGCAATGGTATTGTCATCCTTAGACTTGAAGTCACTAGATATTCTAGTTGTGGATCATTGTGATCTTGGTAGCGTTAAACGCTACACCGTGACTGGGTAGTTATAAAGGCATGTACTGGATACAATGAGAAGCAAGCTTAGAGATCGTAGTGGACGTAGAGAGGATTTGCCCCTCCCACATAACGGGAGCAAATATCCTAGGCCACTCGAGGGATAGTGCTTATAGAATGTCTGGCCAGACTCAAATAAATCAATATATGGGATATTGATGTTATTTGCACGAATAAGGCTATTCCCATAGATCGAGAAACTATGGATTGGATATACGAGTGTGACTTGTATGTCTCGTGTCCAATCCGGATATAGAGGCAAAGGGATGAGACAATTACTTGTACAAGGTTGTCTAGATGACTATTCTATTAGTTGGCTAGAATGGATGTTTTGCTAGAAACCGCTCCATATTAGCAAATAGTTGCTACCAACTAGATAGAACCTATGGGGTCACACGCTATATAGAGTTGAACTAGATTTGGGAATTAATTAATTGGATTAATTAATTAGAATGATCACTTTGCAAACCCTTGCAAACTTAGTAGGGACTAATTTGCAAGGAAGGGACTAAATTGAATTCTAGTTGGACTAGAATAAGTCCTTTAGGTAGTTAACAAGGAGTTGTTGGACTATATAAAGGACCCTCCTTCCTTCCTTCCTTCCTCATAACTTATGCTCATTAGTGAACATAACAAGAGTGGGAGAGAACAAAGGAGAGAGAGCAAGCAACAAGGAGGCCGAACCCGACCCCCTTGCCGCCGCCCTCACCCCGTCGGCCAAAAAGAGGGTCGAAGCCCCTCTTTTGTCTCGTTTTGCGTGATTCCTTCACCCTCCTCTTATCCCGGGCTAGCACCAAGGAGTTTGGGAGATCTAGGATCAACTCTAGGCGTGAATCAACTATAGAGAACGTGACACTATTCGCGTTTGAAGTCATCAAGGAGAACCCAAAGGTGTGTTTATGATTTCTTACCTTTACTATCGTTATGCATCTAGACTTGTGATCCTTGGAGGGTTTTGCATGGCTATTTGTTTGATTATGCTTCCGTTGCGCGATCCATGAATCAAAACCCTACAGTGGTATCAGAGCCACATGTCATAGAGCATAAATGTAGTTTATGTGTTACATTCTTGTTGTTTTACACCTTAATTTGATAGTTTATCGCGTAAAACAAGACAAATCAAGCATGGGATGCAATTTGTCAATAATTACTCATAACAAGATCCAATTTTTGCATTGGATGCATGAATTGGTGAGTTTGAGAAATTTTAGGATCTTAGATCTAGGGTTTGGGCATCCTTGGGGAAGAAGGAGTTCTCCCAAAACAAGGAAACAACCAAACTTGGGCTCCAACCAAGGGAGTTGTTTTGGAAACAACTCCCAAGAGGAGGTTCGGCCCCCCCTAGGGACCGCCCCCCTTTGCTTGCCGCCCAAGCTTGGCCGCCCTAAGGGGCCGGGCGGCCCTAACCCGCGGGCCTAGCTTGCGGGTTTTGGGCCGGGCCGGCTCTAGGGCCTTGTGGTTCACTTTGTTGGGCCCGGGCAATTCAATTGTTGGGCCCATGGACCGTTTTAACCCTAGAAATCCTAAAATCAATTAAAATTTACCAAGCGCGTTAAAATTGGTTTTTAACTGTGTATGTGCAAATCGCATGGTGATTGGATATGGCCTTAGGATGTGGTTTGATGTGGATGTTTAATTTTGTGGTTTGGTTTTACGGCCTGCGAGCTGATCAATTAATTGTAATAATTAATTAGGGTTTTATGGCCTGCGTGCCATTTTTTTTCTCAACTTGTGAGATTTATTTTATTTAGTATAGATATTAGCTAGTGCTAGATAAAGTAGATTGTTAGCCAAGATTGGAGAAAAGAAGCCCAAAGCCAAAGGAGCCACAAAAGATGGAGCATGGAGCATGGAGCATTCCACATGGCTATGAAGGTTGGACCAAAAGATCAAGACGCATGGAGATGTGTTTGCTTAGGGTTCATAGATAATTCCATTGGCTTGGAATTATCTTAGTCTAGAAAAAGGCCATATCCACATCACGTTTAATTTTTGTTTTGTGGTTGTTTATTTATTGTCTTATTATTTGTGTGGTTGGTGTATGGGTGATGCATGCAATTAGGATAATAAGATAATTAGACAACCCGGATCTATTATTTGGAGTTGTGCCCAAACTCAAATAGATAGATTAGTTGATATTGATCAACAAAACAATTAAAAATTGAATAGAAAATCCCTCAAATTTTAAATATTGTGTTCTTGCCTTCTCGTTATTTAAACACTCATTATCATCATTATTTATCAAGCTCGTGCGTGCCAAAGCATGGCGACTTGATTCATAATGATGGAATGCGATGGCACGTAACAATGTGCAATTGTATAGATAAGAGGTTGAACACAACTAGGCTATTAATTTGATTAAGAAACCTAGAGGCAATCAATTGGGATTATCCATATGGATGGATAAATAAGGAGTTATTTGCCCGACTGAACCAAGAGTTGCATATGGGATGCAATTGGAATTGTTCCTACCTAAAGTAGCCAAATTATGGGTGACTTGCCAAAGCAAGCTCATAAGGAGATGAAAGATGAATCTTGGCCCACTAGAAAATATAAGGATATTTTCCGCATTAATATCTTGAGGGTTATTAATCCGTAGAAAAATAGTGGGAGCTATATTTAATAAACTAGCCATTATTAAATATAGTCAAAAATTCACAAATACTAAAACTTGCGTATTTTCCTTTTTGTAGAATTCCAAGTGGCAAACAACTCATCGAGTTCACAACATTCCCTACGATCTGTCCTTGAGAAGCACAAGCTCTCTGGAACCAACTTCCTTGATTGGTACAGAAACTTGAGAATTGTTCTCAAGCAAGAGAAGAAACTGTACGCAATAGAGGAGCATGTTCCGGAAGGTCCAGAGAACCAGACACCTGCTGCCTTAAAGGCGTATCAAAAGCGTGTTGATGACGCTAATGATGCGGCCTGCCTAATGCTTTGCACCATGACCTCTGAGCTTCAGAAGCAACACGAGAACATGAATGTCGTCGATATGATCGAACATCTAAAGCAGCTCTTCCAAGAGCAGGCGAGGGTAGAGAGGTATGAGGTCTCAAAGGCACTGTTCAAATGTCATCTGGCATAAGGGAACCCGGTGGGACCCCATGTACTCCGAATGATCGGGTACTTGGAGAATCTCGCCCGGCTTGGGTTCCCGGTCGGCCAAGAGTTGGCAACCAATCTCGTGTTGCAATCGTTGCCCGAGAGTTATGGACAGTTCATTATGAACTATAACATGAACGAGATCGTTAAACCACTGCCAGATTTGCTCAACATGTTGAGGACGGCCGAACAGAGCATCAACAAGGGTAAGGGCAAGGCCATTATGATGGTGCAGAAAGGAAAGGGCAAAAGGTTTGCCTCTTCCTCCAAGGGCAAAGGCAAGTCAGTTGCCAAGTCCAAGGAACAAGCCCTTAAGCCTGTTGGTGGCGTTGCCAAGGTCGTGACTAAGGGTGAGTGTCACTACTGCAGTCAGCCTGGACACTGGAGGAGGAACTGCCCAAAATATCTGGAGGACAAGAGGCTTGGAATAGTGATTCCACCACCACCAGGTATTTTTGTTGTAGATGTCAATTTAACTGTCTCTACTTCATGGGTATTAGATACTAGATGTGGATCTCATATTTGTCGAAATATGCAGGATCTAAAGAGAAGTAAAAGATTGGCTAAAGGGGAGGTAGATATGCGCGTTGGGAATGGAGCAAATGTTGCTGCGTTGGCCATAGGCGTGTGCGAGCTATCTCTGCCTTCAGGATTAGTTTTAGAATTAAATAATTGCTATTTTGTGCCTGCTATGAGCAGAAACATTATTTCTATTTCTTGTTTGGACAAGGAAGGTTTTATTATTTCAATAAAGAACAACTGTTGTTCCTTTTATTTGAATAATATTCACTATTTTAGTGCGCAATTATTTAATGGACTTTATGTCCTTGATCTAAGCAATCATGTCTACAACATTAATACAAAGCGGATTAAAATACATGATTTAAATCCTGCTTATTTATGGCATTGTCGTTTAGACCATATAAATGAGAAACGTGTATCTAGACTCCATAAGGATGGATTACTAGACTCATTTGATTTTGAATCATATGAGACATGTGAGGCTTGTTTATTGGGAAAAATGACAAAGTCCCCTTTCAATAAGAAAGGTGAGAGGACTAGTGAGCAATTGGCGCTCATACATACCGATGTGTGTGGGCCATTTGCCACGCCAGCCAGGGGTGGTTATGTCTACTTCATTACATTTACTGATGATTACAGTAGATATGGATTTGTGTACCTTATGAGGGCAAAATCCGAATCCTTTGAAGTGTTCAAAGAATTCAAGAATGAAGTAGAGAAGCAACTTGGCAAAAGTATCAAGGCTCTACGATCGGATCGTGGAGGAGAATACTTGAGCCAAGAGTTTGACGACTATCTTAGAGAGTGTGGGATCGTGTCCCAACTCACTCCACCCGGAACGCCACAATGGAATGGCGTGTCCGAGAGGAGGAATCGAACCCTATTGGATATGGTTCGGTCTATGATGTGTCAAACCGATCTTCCATTATCGTTTTGGGGCTACGCTCTATTAAGTGCAGCTTTCACCATTAACCGTGTTCCATCTAAATCAGTCATGAAGACACCATATGAGATGTGGAGTGGGAGGCGTCCCACACTGTCGTTCATGAGGATTTGGGGCTGCGATGTCTATGTAAAACGTTTACAGTCAGACAAGCTAGGGCCTAAATCGGATAAGTGTAAATTTGTGGGGTACCCTAAGGAAACTAAGGGATACTAATTCTACAATCCAACCGAGAACGAAGTGTTTGTTGCTCGGACCGGCGTGTTTCTAGAAAGAGAGTTTGTCTCTAAAGAAGCAAGTGGGAGGAATGTAGAACTTGAAGAAGTTCAAGAACCACAAATCACTGAACCGATTATGGAACATGAACAGGAATCACAAGCAGTTGTGGAGCCACCTGTTCAGGTAACACAAGAGCTTCGTAGATCTAGTAGAGTGCGCCAGGAACCCGAGAGGTATGGACTTCTCGTAACTGATTCCGGTGACACGATGCTCATAGATGATGAGCCTACTACCTATGAGGAGTCCATGAGTGGCCCAGACTCTCAGAAGTATGGAATCCATGTATACCAACAAAGTATGGACTTTGGTGGAACCACCCGATGGGGCGCGGCCCATAGGGTGCAAGTGGGTCTTCAAGAAGAAGATCGACATGGATGGTAATGTGATTACCTATAAGGGCCGATTGGTGGCTAAAGGATTCAGACAGATTCATGGTATTGACTATGATGAAACCTTTTCACCAGTCGCTATGACCAAATCCATCCGAATCCTACTTGCAATTGCAGCATACTACGACTATGAGATTTGGCAGATGGATGTCAAAACAGCATTCCTTTATGGGAATCTCCTCGAGGACGTGTATATGATACAACCGGAGGGTTTTGAGGATCCAAAGCAAGCCAACAAAGTCTGTAAGCTGCAACGATCCATTTATGGATTGAAGCAAGCTTCTAGGAGTTGGAATCGACGTTTTGATGAAGTGGTCAAAGAGTTTGGCTTCATCAGAAACGAAGATGATTCTTGTGTCTACAAGAAGGTTAGTGGGAGCTCTGTAGCTTTTCTGGTCTTGTATGTGGATGACATACTACTCATTGGAAACGACATTCCCATGCTACAATCTGTGAAAGATTGGCTAGGAAAGTGTTTCTCAATGAAGGACTTAGGGGAAGCAGCCTATATACTCGGTATAAAGATCTATAGAGATATATCTAAGAGGTTGCTAGGCCTAAGTCAAAGTACATATATTGACAAGGTGTTGAAACGGTTCAACATGCAAGATTCCAAGAAGGGATTCTTGCCCATGTCACATGGAATTACTCTTTCGAAGAGTGGTTGTCCTTCCAATGAGATTGAGAAGGAACGCATGAGTAGGATTCCCTATGCCTCGGCCATAGGATCTATCATGTACGCCATGTTATGTACTAGACCAGATGTGGCATATGCCTTGAGTATGACAAGCAGATACCAATCCAATCCGGGTGAGAGTCACTGGATTGCTGTCAAGAACATCCTAAAGTACTTGAGAAGAACTAAGGATGCTTTCTTGATGTTTGGCGGTGAGGAAGAGTTGCGTGTAAGGGGTTACACTGATGCAAGCTTCCAAACCGATAGAGATGACTTTAGATCACAGTCGGGATATGTGTTTTGCCTGAATGGAGCAGCGGTGAGCTGGAAGAGTTCCAAGCAAGAGACGGTAGCTGATTCTACAACAGAGGATGAGTACATTGCTGCAAATGGCGCAGCAAAGGAGGCTGTTTGGATCAGAAAGTTTGTTTCTGAACTTGGTGTGGTCCCTAGAATTGCGGATCCAGTAGAGTTGTTCTGTGACAACACTGGGGCGATCGCGCAATCAAAGGAACCCAGATCGCACCAGAAGTCCAAGCACGTGCTCAGGAAGTTTCATCTGATTCAAGATATTATCGATATAGGAGACGTTCGGATATGAAAGATTCCTACAGATGATAATCTGTCAGACCCGCTTACGAAGCCTCTCACGCAGTGGAAGCATGAAGGGCACACTAGGAGTATGGGCATACGAGATGCGCCAGATTGGCTCTAGTGCAAGTGGGAGACTGTTGGAATAGATGCCCTAGAGGCAATCTAGTTTAGTATGAATTTGTATATGGCTAGAAAATTCATTTATTATTTATTGGATATTTAATATAATGAAGTGCTTAGATTTACAATCGTGTTGTTTATCTTAAATATCCCTAGTCAAGTATAATGATTAATGGGACAATCATCTATAGACTAGTATGGGGTTGGATTGATATGGAGATATCACGATCCAACACATAGGTGTGCATTACGGAATGTTGCACTGGATTGACCCATCTCCGAGAAGGCTACATACATGTTATGTTGAGTCACAAGTGCTTCTCGCGGTGCAATGGTATTGTCATCCTTAGACTTGAAGTCACTAGATATTCTAGTTGTGGATCATTGTGATCTTGGTAGCGTTAAACGCTACACCGTGACTGGGTAGTTATAAAGGCGTGTACTGGATACAATGAGAAGCAAGCTTAGAGATCGTAGTGGACGTAGAGAGGATTTGCCCCTCCCACATAACGGGAGCAAATATCCTAGGCCACTCGAGGGATAGTGCTTATAGAATGTCTGGCCAGACTCAAATAAATCAATATATGGGATATTGATGTTATTTGCACGAATAAGGCTATTCCCATAGATCGAGAAACTATGGATTGGATATACGAGTGTGACTTGTATGTCTCGTGTCCAATCCGGATATAGAGGCAAAGGGATGAGACAATTACTTGTACAAGGTTGTCTAGATGACTATTCTATTAGTTGGCTAGAATGGATGTTTTGCTAGAAACCGCTCCATATTAGCAAATAGTTGCTACCAACTAGATAGAACCTATGGGGTCACACGCTATATAGAGTTGAACTAGATTTGGGAATTAATTAATTGGATTAATTAATTAGAAGGATCACTTTGCAAACCCTTGCAAACTTAGTAGGGACTAATTTGCAGGGAAGGGACTAAATTGAATTCTAGTTGGACTAGAATAAGTCCTTTAGGTAGTTAACAAGGAGTTGTTGGACTATATAAAGGACCCTCCTTCCTTCCTTCCTTCCTCATAACTTATGCTCATTAGTGAACATAACAAGAGTGGGAGAGAACAAAGGAGAGAGAGCAAGCAACAAGGAGGCCGAACCCGACCCCCTTGTCGCCGCCCTCACCCCGTCGGCCAAAAAGAGGGCCGAAGCCCCTCTTTTGTCTCGTTTTGCGTGATTCCTTCACCCTCCTCTTATCCCGGGCTAGCACCAAGGAGTTTGGGAGATCTAGGATCAACTCTAGGCGTGGTTCAACTATAGAGAACGTGACACTATTCGCGTTTGAAGTCATCAAGGAGAATCCAAAGGTGTGTTTATGATTTCTTACTTTTACTATCGTTATGCATCTAGACTTGTGATCCTTGGAGGGTTTTGCATGGCTATTTGTTTGATTATGCTTCCGTTGCGCGATCCATGAATCAAAACCCTACACGCTGTGCCAATCTTATTCGCGAGCCGTTCAAACTCTGCTTGATAAGAAATTAGTGATGTCGGTTGTGCCAACTTTGACAATTGACCTAAGAAATCATGATAATATTTTGAATCAAAACGAATTTCTACCTTATCCAAGAACGATGGGCAAGACGGAAAGTTGTTCTTCTCGTATCGAAACCAATACGTTGCTTCTCCTTTCTAAAAAAATTCAACCAAAGTGAGCCGGTAGTCTAGAGGAACTTGAGAATAGTCGAAGTACTCTTGAACTTTGCCTATCCAAGTAAGCGGTTCATTTCCTGAAAATACGGTGGGTCCACCCCTTGATCTTCACCATAGTCAGTATTTTTTCGGCGACGAGTATCAAGAGGAAGAAATCTGATCGGTTCAGTGCGGTACATGACAAGTGTGTCATACGCAAAATCAAAGGGCTTGTCAAGCTCGTACCCATCGTAAAACAGATTTGGGTAAGGGTCAAAGGTCTTATAAGTAGCTCTGTGCGAAGGCGGCGTGACCCATCTGTAACTTGTTACGGGTGCCGGTTTTTGTCTAATGGTTGACAGAAGGAGTCGCGCGTCGTCCTTTTTTGCGTCAAAATCATATCGACGTGTGAAATCACCAGCAAACTAGAGTTCTTGTGGTTGAAAGTACTGGAAAGGTGGACCTGGCGTGAACCGCCTAGACCTACTGATGCATGGGAAGAGGCAGCAACGACGGCTAGGTTGTTTCCATCGCGTGGTGGGGCAGCGAAAATTGCTGCGGTGGAGGCTCCGATAGGCGACCTGCAAGCACGGTGATGGATGTTTGGAGGGCGGCCTAACCGGTCTCCATGGCCACTGGCCTGTTGTCAACGGCGTCCAGGTCGGTCGTTTGCTGTGGCAGGGTCGCAGTAGTTGGGGTGGATGGCGGCTGAGCTTGTGATGACGCAAACTCGGTCTCCATGGCAACCAAACGTGTCTCTAGGTCAGTAAACCGACGCTCGATCCTGGCTTGCAAACGGTTTTTGAAAGCATTGATTTTTTTCTTCTAGGACTTGTTTGAGCAATTCAGCAGTAATCGGGTTGGGTTCGACATGATTTCACCATTTTAGGCCGGTGAATCACGATGAAAGCACCACTTGATCAGTGGTTAGGTTCTCCGAGCCAGTTCATTTAAGGTCTCGAGTTCGAGCATCCACCCTAATATAATAGAGTTCTTACCTGGTATCCAAAAATACCGCTTTATGAATAAAATTATTAAGAAAATTGAAAAAGTTAAAAATAAATAAATGGACAAAAGTAAAGTTTAAGTCGGTAATACCTCAGTACACTGTTTACTCCACTTTATCACTTTTGATGTTATTATATTATCAAACATGAAGTAAATCAACTTTTAGTGTAATCTCCTTATCATATACTCCATGTCTAAGGTCGCATCTAACTTCCCCACTTGTGAAATATAATGCATCTAAAGTTGTTTACAGGCATCATTATGGCTTAAACACCATTAAACACATCTCAAAGGAGACTTACGAACTGCTAACAAATAATCACCCATTATAGTTGCATTTAACTATGTTTCCATGAATTATGGAATAAATGCATCTAAAGCTGTTTACTTTGCGTGTATGGAACTATTAAATGTTTGTTTAGTGAACTTCACGACGTGTTTTGCTAGTAATGCAATCGTCAGAAGTGCAAACACTAAAAGCTTGTTAAGGTTAAAATATAATAAAGGATAACTATATGAATTGTGACGATAATTAACTAATTTTCGTCCTTCAACAACCTGCTGACTTACACAGATTACAAGTCAAATTATTGGAATCAATTTCCTAAAGCCGGTTAGACTATTGGGGAATCCTTGAGTTTGGTAATAGCCTTTTTATTGAAATCTTTTATGGTTTCCTCTTAATTGAACTCGCAACTTGATGAATAGGTTTGAAGTGCCCTACCATTGGGATTCAGGCCTATTTCTAATGTACCCTATTCCAATTTCCAATTTCTAATTTTTCAGTTATAAAATTTGTTAGTGAATTGTATTTAGGATAATAGTTTGTCCGTTAAGTTGTCTAGTCTCCTTTGCGTAATTTTTCATGCCTAATATAATCTTCTAGTAACCGTTTTAAATTCGGAAAAGTCCATAAAGAGACATAATGTATTCTCCCTTCATTCTGGTTTATATCAACTTTTCTATTTAGTTTTACTAACCATGAAATACAGTTAAGTAACTGAGATAGAGCCATGGAGCACTGTCGATATTAATCGCTTTATCACTTTAGGAAATGGTAAAATATCGACATGTGAGAGGAAAATTTGTCTCTCTAAGAAATGCTCTCCGTTTTTCTCGCATGAACGTTGACGTCTCGTGCCTTCCGCCGCCTTCTCCCGGCAGATCTAATTTCAGGATCCGGGGGACAAACACCATTTCGCCGGAGCCAACAGAGCTTTAAGCAACTAGTATGGGAAACTCTGTATGATGAGGAATATACATGGAAGAGGTGAACCCCTCTCAAAGGAACCCGAGATGGTGAAACCATAAATAATCGCGAAGTCCGCGAGCATAGTATTCTTATCAATTTTTGAGGTGCGAGGTTGCAGAAGTTGCATCGGCCATGACTTTCATTTGTTTCAGGCTCGTTGAACCAAAATGTGAGATCTCGTGAGGGAATTTTTAATTAACGGATATTGAGAACAATATTTTGTGTTCGTTTTTATTGTAGTGAGGATAATGATCATGTGTTGTTAGGAGGACCATGGATGATACAGGGAACGTACCTTACAATTCAGAAATGGGGGCCCAACTTAGATCCATTTGGGGAAGAACTTATAACAACGCTGATTTGGATCCTTCTGTGTGGAGTGTTGATTGAATATTTTGATAAGGAGGCTTTGATGGAAGTGGATGATATGTTTGGAAGAGAAGTTAAGGTGGATTCGACGATGTTGAGCAGCAGCGTGGTAAAGATATGCCCGGATCTATGTAGAGGTTGGCTTATCTAACAGCTAGATTCCAACAATATGGATAATAATCGGAAAATTCAAGTGGCTTATGAAGGTTTGAGCCGTATCTTCTTTTAGTGTGGTTATTTGGTCACGGACGGGAGTAGTTCCCAGGTCTCCAATCTCCGGCGACACCTCCTCTGGTGAAGGATATTATGAAAGAGGGAGGCTGCAAATTTAGAGTCCTTGGAAGAAAGAATAATAGTTTGATTTCTGGATGATAGCCCAGAACCGTCGTAGACGGCCTTCGGGGAAGGGGCGCGCGAGTTAGTTGAACGAGAGGAATTCAAGGGGGAAGATCCAGCCGTCGCCAGGTGGCAAAATTGTGGCTATTGAATCAAATTTCGCTCTGGCGATGGAAGATCTTGAGAGGCTGTTGCATAACATTTAATGAGGTCACATAACGGAGGATAGCCAAGGAGGAACCAATCAAATCAAGCCAGGTGGAAGAATGGGCCAACAAGGTGCGTATTGAGTTCGGCCTAGTGAAGAAATTCTAGGTAAGCATGCTAGTAAGACGTCACGATTTGGAGGAAAATACTTTATGCAGAGTAACACTGATTCTCGTAGTGTTCTAAATCCTCTTGATGTTAACCAGTTTCCGCCGCTCAGGTTGTAGGCATGAGTAGTGGAAAATGAAGGAAGTTTGGCGCCATCCAAGGATAACCGAGCTAACTTTCGGGGAACTAATCATTCCAGTGGGTCAAGTCTGGCATCGATCAGTAGTTACTCAAACGGGGCCATGGATCAATTGGGTATAGGTTTCCATTAAAAATAAGGTGCTTCCCCCCCCCCCCCATCGATTTGTTCTGGACGAAAGAGATGAGGTTCTCCCTGCCAATCGGGACCAGAATGATTATCCAAATGATCAGAGTAATAGAGGCATCTCCATCAAGGGTGAGGACTTGGATCCCCAATATTTATATTAATTCCTCTCCCTTGAAGTTCCTCACGTGGAATTGTAGAGTGATAGGGGATGGGGGTACTGTAAAATCCATTCTAGAGTTGTTTCATGTGTATGCATTTAGTGTGTTAGTTTCTTGGAACCCAGGGTTGCTGGGAGTGTGGCTACAAGTTTTTGTTGGAGATTAAGATTTGATAAGTCCTACATTGAGGAGTCTCGCGGTTGTCTGGTGAAATTCAGTGTATTCTGGAATAGTAATGATGTTTAAATTGAGATCATCTCCTCAACTTCTTAAGTGGTTTATAGTTTATTTGAAAGAGTGAACCACGCTAAATGGATTTTCACTACCATCTATGCTAGTCTTGTTCCTCTCACTAGAGATGACCTTTGGTAGTGGGGTTAGCAAAACTCCGTAATCTTTCCTGGTTAGTAGCTGGTGACTTTAACCAAGTCACAACAGCTAGTGAGAAGGAATGAGGCAAATATGTGTATTCTAAAAGTTTTCCTAAGATGATTCAATGTCTTAAATATTATGAGCTGCTTTATTTGGGCTTTGATGATACGAGGTTTAATTGGTCAAATTCTAAGGTGTTGGGACGAAGAATCCAATACAGAATTGAAAAGGGTTTATGTAATGACAATTGGAGAGAGTTGTTTCTGGAAGCTCTAGTTAAGCATTTAACTAGGGTAAAATATGACAACCACCACTTTCTTATTGATATTGAGGTTGTGGATGCTCCTGCTTCTTCTCTTTAAACCTTCATAATGGACATTGCCTGGTTTACTGTTGAAAGTATTGAAGAACGTGTTATGGAGAACTGGAGGGAAGATCGGGGTATAGCATATGTTGTGGAGAACCTGACTGACAAGATTAAGGATTGGAATTATAGTGTGTTTGGAAATATTTTTAGAAGGAAGAGGCATTTACTAGAGAGATTGAATGGGATTCAAAGAAGTTTGAATAATTGCTTTAATCCTTTCCTAGTCAAGATTGAGAAGGATCTATTAAGTATAATGTAATAGGGTGCTTTCCCAGGAGGAGTTTTTTTGTTCCAAGAGACAAGAGTTAATAATATTTTATTGGGGGATAGAAACTCTAGAATTTTTCACCTCACTACCCTCTTTAGGAAAAGGAATAACATGATTGATATGGTGAAGCTAGAAGATGGTGTGAGGATGCTGATATTCTCAAGTTGGGGGTTACGAAGTACTTCAAGAAGTTTTTTTTACAGATGAACAACCTCATAATTCAGTAGTGAAGTGGTGTGGCGGATCTCTGTCTCATGAGGATTTGAATTCTTTGCAAGCTAAGGTTACTGGACAAGAAGTTAGGAAGGTTGTTTTCTCTGGGGATTTTAAAATCCCAGGGCCAGATGGGTTTCCTCCCATTTTTATTAAAGAGACTGGGACATTGTGGGTCCTTCTATCAGATTTGTGGTCCAAAATTCGCAGAGTGGTAAGCGTCCTACTCTTATCACACGTATTCTAAAAGGGGAGAAACCTGAAACAATAATGCAGTTAAGGCTATAAGCCTTTGCAATGTCACTCACTAAGTGATTATCAAGCTGATTACTCGGACATTCAGACCCATTCTGTAAAAGACGATTCATCCTAATAAATTTAGGTTTTTTCCTGGGAGACATGCTAGTGAGAACCTTTTACTTGCTCAAGAAGTGATCCACATCCTTGCTCATATCACCAGCAAGAAGGGTAGTATGGAATTGAAGATTTATTTGGCAAAGGCTTATGATAGGGTTAAATGGTCACAGATTCATCAAGACCATATTCAAACTGGTTTGCCTGAGAATTTGATTTCTTTGATTATGGACTCCTCTAGTTACAATGTGTTCAGGACAATGGTGAACAGCTAAATGTTTTGAGAACCAAGAGAGGTTTAAGACAAGGGGATCCTATCTCCCCTTCTCTTTTCCTCTCGACAATGGAGATTTTAGCTCAGAAATTCAGCAAGTTGTTGAGAAAGGGATGTGGAAAGGATTTAAATGTGCTAGAGGAGGGTAGAAGTGACTCGTTTGTTTTATTTATTTATTTTTGCAGATGATATGCTACTGTTTGGAGAATCAACATCTAAACAGACCAAGGTGAAGAAAGAAGTGTTGGCTCAGTTTTGTGTGGAAACTAATCACAGTGTAAACTTTGACAGATCAAAACTATTTGTTTCTTGTGATGCGCCTTCTTCAAGCCAAGGATCTGATCCTGGTTTCTGGAACTACTTTTACCTAGGAGTTGGGAAATCACTTAGGCATGCCTCTCTCTTTTTTTTACAGTTTTAAGACCATCCATTCTTTGGTTTATAAAGTTAGAGAAAAGCTCTCTGGTAGGGAAGCTAAGCAACTTTATTTAGCTGGGAGAACCACCCTTATCCATTCGGTGATTCAATATTTACCATGTTACGTGATGCAAACTATTTTGTTGCGTAAAGTTATTTTGCATGCCATTGACAAATGTTGTAAGAGATTCATGTGGGGTGGATCAATTGAGAAAGCCAAAATTCCTCTTGTTTTTTTGAATAAATTTTGCTCTACCACAGAAAAGGGTTGTTTGGGGTTTAAATGCCTTTCTTCATTCAATACAGCATTTTCGGGGAAGGCTTTGTTGGAAGCTGATTGCAAAAGAGGATTCTCTTTGAACAAAAGTGTTACTCACAAATATTGTTTTGATTTTCCTAGAGCTTATAGCTCTAGAAGCTGGAGGCAGCTCTATAAAATTTTAAATGCTATCAAGAATGGAATGGAAAAAATGTCAGAAGAGGAAGCAATACACTTTTTTGGATTGATAAATGGTTGGGTGATTTTAGATTAGTGAATTTGGGTTCGTCTCCTATAAATGATTATTGGTTACTCAATACATATAGAAGCTATTGGAATTTGGAAAAGGGTTGGTATGTTTAAAATATTTTCTCCCAAGTCAAGTGGTGAGTTGGATTTTGTAGACAACACTTCATGAAATAGAAAAATATTTGGATAAAGGGGTGTGGTTATTGACTAGCAGTGGTAAGTTCACCGTGGCGTCAGGATATAAAAATTTGTTGAATCCTATTTTGGATGAATCCCAATCAAAAGCTTGGAAAGAGATTCGGAAAATTCATGGGTCCAGAGATGGAAAACACTTCTTTGGTTATTGAGACATGACAAGCTTTGCACTGAAAAGCTTAAACATCATAGACGAATTGTTCCTTCTTCTCATTGTCCTTTCTTCCATCATGAGTGTGAATCTACTCTGAATGCAGTAAGCGGTTGTCAATGGGTCGCAAGTATCTGGAAACTTTTGGTGAAAGATCATCATGAGTGTGAATATACTCATAGCTACTTCTTCGATTCTTCATGGTGAAAGCTAGTCCATTCTTGAAGGTTTAAAGATAGTCAGTGAGAAAGGGTTGGACCATGTTGTGGTAGAGACTGATTCACAAGAGGTTGTGCAGCTAATTTTGAATGCTATAATTAACACCCCTTTTTGAGTCAGGTTTAGCATATTAGAGATTTGATTTTTACCTCTTCTGCTTCAGTTAGACATGTTTGGAGGGAAGCAAATAGGGTTGCAAATTTCATTTCTAGAAGTGGAGTGTGTATTCGTATTGTCCAAAAAAAATTCTATGTAACTCCTTGTTGTGTTCATATTTTGGAGGAGGATAGACTTGAAATAGTCTCTGTTGGGATGATTTTGTAGAGGCCTTCGGCCTCTATTCACACCCAAAAGAAAATTGACATGTGAGAATCTAAACCAAATAATAAACCATTTAAACGCATTTTAGTTCAGTTTGAACAGCCGGTCATACATTGCCAATCAGCTCAACGGATTAATTACATAGAAGTAAAATTATTTTAAATTATTGTAAAATAAAATGAGTCCTATTGTTGAAGATTCAAATTGAGGTGAGTTTTTTCCAATCTCTAAAGTCTCTCTCAAAAGTGAAAAGGGGTTGCAATCATGTAGATCGACTCAGGCGTAATACCGACAAAGTTAATTGTGATGGTGGGGGGAAAGTGTAATACGGATAGGAAAGGAAATGCGCAAGTGGGATGCAGCGGAGTTTGGAAACTGTTTGATCGATAAGTTCATTGGCGACACAGATAAACGGAAAGGTTGTGAAGGATCTTTACCGACGGATCTAGTGCCAAGAATAAGATTTACAAGTGATGGATATTGCCCAGGATATCTTTAACTTCAAATCCTAACCTCCAATATATTGATGATTCAATAATCTCAACGAAAAGCGGCTTGAAAACTTCAAAAGATGTTGCAGTAAAAAAGAAATTGAAAATATAAACCAAACATACAATGAAATGAGTCTCTCTTAAGTCCAAGTCTTTTCGAGCTCGTAAACAGACATGTTCATACCGACTTATTAGTGCTAATACAATACACTACACGCATGTGCTTATAGATATTGGATGTTTCGGTGCTCTTTCCCAGTTACAAAGAAATAGGAGCTTCGCATTCGAGTATGAGATCCTAGCCGTACATATGTAGACGAAGGCATCCAATCTTGTTTTTTGTTCTATCCGAAAGGTACCACGTACAACAGTCACTATCAACTATGAATTGCTACAAAAGCCTTGTCAGGATCGACTTTGGGCCCTTCTTCATAATGGGGTCGTTTATCTTTGTCTATGTATATGATGTACATACTAGTTTTTATTATGAACCTACATGGTGGCAGGGCGGTGTAGATACTGCTTTCTGACATGGTTAATCTTAGCCACGTGGCAACCATCCAGCACACCATATTGTGCTCCACACACACAGGATCACCAGCCGAGCTGATCCATGTGGGGGCTGCGAGACAGGGCCCTCGCATACCACTGCACGGGACTTGTAGGGATTTGTGGTTTGGAGGCTAGGGTAAGCCCTGTCGCGTGCGAGCCAAGCCCGCGCGCGACCTTTAGTAACTGTTTTGAGAGATCTATGGCACGAGCTCCCTAGACCCGGTCAATCCGGTCAAACCCGGTCAACCTCGTAACGGTTCCGGTACTCGCGCACCACGTGCTCTAACGGTTCCTATATACTCGGACGAACGTGCCGTTACGGTTAAGCTAATTAAGCCGCCATTAATGGGCGCATTAACTACACTACAACGGCCACGTTCTCCAGTATATATATATCGTTACTCTTTCCATACAAAGAGAACAACACTGCCATACGCGGAAGCTCTGCCAAACCTCTGTCTCTCTCTCAGACATTGCTACTGACTTACTCTCTCCCTACACACACCCCTATTCTTCCTGTGCGATCCCTGATCCACTACGTACGGTGTACACGGAGGTCTCCCTGCCGGAATCTCTTGTGCACATTTTGGTGAACCCGACGTGAACTTACCGGCAAAAGCAACCATGTCTCAGGAGGACGATGTCAGCAACCGATCGCCTTCCGCCGAAACTCCCTCAGGAGAAGAAGTCCGCCGTACTCCGACGACACCCGGCGAGGCACCGACTTTAGAGTCTTTGGACGCCACTGTCCAAAGTCAGGCAAAAGCTCTCAAGTCTCAATCTGCGCAATTAGAACGGATCTTGGCCGTTCTGGGCACCCTTGCGCCAAATCCTCCACCAGGTACCGCCACCCCTCAGGGAGGAGGAACCCCTACTGCTCCAGGATTGGGAGTATCGGCCACGCCTCCCAACCCTCATCTGCAAACTCCACCGTCAGCCGCGCAGCTGCCTTCGATCCAAGGATCAACAGCGCAAATGCTACCCCCTACCGCTCACGCCTCTCAGCCCACGGCTTTGGCGTCTAACCCAACTTTGCAGTACACTCTGCCTCCACCGGCGACCATATGGGGAAACGCGGGCAGTCAATACACTCCCAATCCTCCGGCGGCATATGTGTCGCCACCGCCTACGGCAACCCCTCCGCCAGCTACCGAGGGGAGCATTCCAGAATGCATGACGTCTTTGCAGAAGCGCGTGGACTCCATCTTGGCTCATCAGTCGCTCGCGGATACCATCATCCCGAAGCTAGACAACGATCCGCCCATTCCACGGGAGATCTATCTCATGCCTAACCCGGTGGGGTACAAGGCTCCTAAATGGGATAAGTTCGAGGACGTCAATGGAAACGCCCATGAGCATGTCATGCGTTTCATTGATGTCATGGGTCCGTATGGAGCTGATCCCAAACTGCTGATGCGAGAATTCCCAAAGACTCTTGGGAATGTAGCATACAAATGGTACCGGACACTGGAGGCCGGATCCGTGAAGACCTGGGACGACATGGTCCAGAAATTCTACACTAAGTTCTTCCAGATGGAGGAGAAGGTGACGATGATCCATCTCTCGCGGATGTATCAGAAACGCGAGGAGGATGGGATCACTTTCATCAAGAAATTCAGAGCGAAATCTCTGGAGTGCAAGGATCCCATGCTCGAAAGCCGACTCGTAGAGATATGCCTGCAGTGCATGCGAGATGAGTACAAGAGCATGCTAATCAATTTGCAAACACCCACGTTCTCAAAGCTCATCGAGTGCACGATGAACATCGAGCCCATCGTCGAGAGACAGAGAAAGAAGAGCGCTCCAGAACGACCTGCGAGCGGCACCACCTACAAGATCGGCAGATTCGGCTACAAGCGAGGACGCGAAGCTGAGGTCAACGCGGTTTCGCCTCAGAAACAAGCAAAAACCGGAAACTTCGATGCACCGCCTCTGCCATGCTCGGTGGAGGAAGCAAGCGATCTCTGTAGACAGTGGCGTAAAGACGGCATCCTGCCACCGCTAGAGCAAAAACCCTCCAAGGAGATGACGAGGGACCCTAAGTGGTGCGAATACCACGGCAAGGTCATGCACCCCACAGCCGAGTGCAAGAAGCTCAGATTCGCGTTCGACCAGAAGATGAAGAACGGCGAACTCATCGTCAGCGACCACCGGAAGGATGTGCGCAACAACCCACTGCCTGCCCATACAGACTCGGGCTCAAAAGGCAAGGAGGTCGCCATGATCTCAATAGTGGACTTGGAAGAAGTCGCAGAGGATGGTCTACCCATTATTGCTGAAGTCCATGAAGAGGAAGACTATAGCATGGACACGGAAGATGAGCGTGCCGACCGCATGAAAGGGTCGCATGGCTTCAACAAATTCTTCGACGAGATGAACTTCTCCGAAAAATGCAGATCGGATATGACGAAGGCAATCTTAAGGATAGCGGAGGACTACGAAGAGGAACTTGTGGTCTCCAACGGGAAGGTCATCAGGGCGTCCCGTCCCACAGAAAAGATTATGACCTTTTCTGCCAGCGACAAGAAGACAGATGCGAGCCATCAGAGGCCCCTGTACGTGACCGCCATCATCAACGGCGTCGAATTCAAGCGAGCATTCGTCGATGGAGGAGCAGCGGTCAATGTTGTTCCACTCCACACGCTGAAGCTAGCAGGGATCCCCGAGCACAGAGTGGTCAAACGTCCATCCCCACTGGTGGGATTCGGAAGCGACTCTAGAATGACGATCGGATGGATCCGCCTAGGCGTTCAGATTGGCAAGATCAAGTGTTCGGCGAAGTTCTATGTCATAGACGCGAACACCACATATCACATGATCGTCGGTCGAGCCTGGATTCATCGCTTCGACGCAATCCCTTCCACGGCTCACCAGGTGATGAAAGCTATCTGGAACGACAGGATTGTCGAGATACCAGCCTCAACTAACCCGTTCAACTTGGACGAAGCGCATCTCAGCGAGGCGGTGTGGTTCACCGAGATGGCGGACGAGCAAACACCCGGACCATTCAACCCTACTCCTTTACCTCTCTGGGAGGACATCAAGGACCAGTCACCTGCAGGCGTGATGGTGACAAGGGGAGACACCGAAGAAAAGCCGCCTACCCACGAAGAGGCGCCGCGCATCGCATATCATCGCAAGAGTGTCTACACTCTGAAGAGGATCGCAAAGCATGACCCCGAGGGCAAGGAGATAGAGAGCTTCTACGCCAACGGGAAGAAATGCTATCGCATATGAAGGTGCGCGGGGACGTCCTCACACGGGCATGGGGATGTCCCTGGGCAAATCAATCAAATCGAGCAAGTTGCGCTCACAGAAGAGCCAACACAGGGCACTCCAGAGGAGAAACTCAAAGAAGCCCCCGAATGCATGGAAGACAGGCCGCGACCACAAAAGCAAGAGCTAAAGGAGGTGTTCCTCAGCCCGAACGAGGAAAAGAAGAGGCCAGTCTTCCTGAGTGCGGACCTCACAAGCGAAGAGGAACAAGGGCTGCTACAGCTCCTAACTGAATACAAGGACGTATTCGCATGGGAATACGATGAAATGCCAGGTCTGGACACGAGCATCACCATGCACCGTTTAGACATCATCCCAGGGTCTAAACCGGTCAAGCAAAGCACCAGAAGTTTCAGGCCGGAGCTCAACGTCAAGATCAAGCAGGAGATCGTTAAACTCCTAAACGCCAAGTTCATAGAGCCAAATCACCATCCCACATGGTTGGCCAACATCGTGCCGGTAGTGAAGAAGAACGGACAGCTCCGCATCTGCGTGGACTTCCGCGATCTCAATCGCTTCTGCCCTAAGGACGATTTCCCACTGCCTAACATCGACTTACTTATCGATTCGACGGCAGGCCATCGCATGTTCAGTTTCATGGACGGTTTCAGCGGATACAATCAGATCAAAATGGATCCCGAAGATGCAAGGAAGACTGCATTCATCACTCCCGTCGGGGTATTTAACTATACGGTAATGCCGTTCGGTCTTAAGAACGCAGGTGCAACCTATCAGCGGGCTATGATGGCCCTATTCCACGACATGATGCACAAAGAGGTGGAATTCTATGTGGATGACTTGGTAGTCAAATCCAAGTACGAAGCAGATCACCTTGCAGACCTGCGAAAGGTGTTCAACAGATGCAGAAGCTTTCAACTAAAAATGAACCCCATGAAATGCGCATTCGGCGTAACTTCGGGAAAGTTTTTGGGATGCGTGGTTCATCGCCAAGGGATCGAGCCTGACCCTGCGAAAGTGTCAGCCATCACCAGCATGACGCCACCTCACAACCAAAGCGCCTTGAAAACATTCTTGGGAAAATTGTCATATCTGCGGAGATTCATCCCAGCAATCGCCGAAATCACATGCTGTTTCAGCACTCTTCTCAAGAAGGACGCCGCGTACAACTGGGCTCCTGACCATAAAGTCGCATTCGAAAAGCTAAAGGAGATACTTACATCCCCAAAGATCATGATCGCGCCTCAACTGGGATCACCGCTGCTGCTATATCTTACATCAACAAGGAGATCTATAGGAGCACTCTTGGCTCAGGTGTATGAGGGCCAAGAGAGGCCTATCTATTACATCTCTCGCATCGTACAGCCTGCTGAGTCAAGGTACACAGACATCGAGCGTCACTGCCTTGCCTTATTCTTTGTGATAGAGAAGTTGAGACACTATTTTGCATCGCACAAAGTAGTGGTGGTCACCAAAAGCGACCCCATAAGATACTTGCTAACTCACACTACTCCGGGCGGGAGATTGGCGAAATGGTACATGACCATCTCTCAATACGATATTACATGCGTGAAGCCAAGGGCGATCAAGTCGCAGGCGGTAGCAGATCTGCTGGCGCAGTTTCCCGACAACAGCCACGAACCTGTGATCGAAGAAGAGCTCGAAGGCCCTGAAATCTACGCGATCGACGTGCCCTATTGGACCCTCCACTTCGACGGTTCGTCAACTAGAAAAGGTGGAGGCATTGGGATAGTCTTGACAAAGCCCGACGGGGAAGTCATACAGATGTCCGCAAAACTCAACTTCGCAGTCACGAACAACGAGGCGGAATACGAAGCTCTTATCGCGGGACTTCGTGCAGCAAAAGCTCTGGAAGTGAGCAACTTAACAGTCATGGGAGACTCCAAGCTGATTGTTAAGCAAGCCTCGGGCGAGTATGGTTTAAAGGAGATCAACCTCCTATCATACCGCACTCTAGTGCAAAAGCTGATGCAGCAATTCTGCGACGTGAAATACGAGCACAAACCCCGAGCGGACAACAGGCATGCAGACGCCTTAGCAACTCTGGGATCTAAGGTCAGCATAGACAAATGCCCCGCGAGGATTTCCATCGAAGTGCGAACATCGTCGGCATTAACAGAAGATGCGTGCGACGACGAACACATAGATGACGCAGATTGGCGAAAAGCAATCCTGCAAGCTATCGCGAAAGGCACCAGCAGCGAGAGCTGGGCACTCACGAAAGGATACTGCATCCACGACAATACCCTTTACTACAAGGGTCCTGGAGGGATACTCATGCGATGTGTCTCCGAGCAAGAGGGACAACAGCTGTTAGAAAAGATTCACCAACACGCTTGCGGGGAAAGCGAGGTGTCGATCTACAGGAAAGCTCAGAGATATGGCATTCATTGGCCGGACATGTCTACAGCCGCAGCCCTGATACAAGGGAAGTGCGAAAGTTGCGCCCTGATCAAGGATTCTCTACTCGTCGCTCTAACCGACGACGACACGGACTGGAGGAAGCCATTGTTCGAATTCCTCACCAAGGGCACCGTGCCCGAATCGAGAAAAGAGGCAGACAAACTAAAGAGGAAAGCTTCTCGATACATGGTTCAGGAAAACCTGCTTTGGCGAAAAGGCCACGAGGGCAACTTGCTGCGATGCCTGGACGATAGGGAAGCACAAGAAGTCATGGACCTCTCTCATCAGGTGGAACACCAGGGAGGTGCGAAATTATGCAGGCAGCTCCTCTCAATCGGATACTTCTGGCCCACGATGGAGGTCGATTGCCGCACCAAAGTGCAACGCTGCCAAGAATGTCAATTCAAAGGGAACCTAGTGCACGCTCCCGCCGTGGACCTACATGCACTAGGAACGCCATGGCCATTTCACACATGGGCTTTGGACTTCATTGGCCCCATTCGACCAACGTCATATGGGAACCATTTCATTCTCACCGCAACTGAGCTGTTCACTAAATGGGTGGAAGCAATACCACTGAAGACGGCAAACGCGCTGGCTGTGGTCAACTTCATCCAGGAAAACATCGTATGCAGGTTCGGAATCCCGAATACTATTCTTTCAGATAACGGTACTCCTTTTGTTAATCGGCAGGTAGCCACGAAACTTGCGGAGTACAATATCAGGCAAATATGCTCTACTCCCTATTATCCAAAGGGAAACGGACAAGCCGAGGCGACTAACAAAACGCTGCTGAGAATTCTGAGCAAGATGGTCGCAGACGACCACAAGAAGTGGGCCGACTCTCTTAACATAGCTCTGTGGGCCTACAGGACCTCTCCAAGAACACCCACAGGGGCTTCGCCATTTCTATTATGTTATGGGGCCGAAGCTGTAGTACCTGCGGAGGTCAGAGTTAATTCGGCACGGCTGGCCTTCCATGCGCTTTATGAAAGCCAACGCGATCACGATTTAGTCTTGCTGGAAGAAAAGCGAGAACAAGCCAAAAGGACTAACAAGCGATACCAAGAAAGAATCGCTCGCGCCTACAACAAGACAGTTCAGCGGCGAGATTTCGCAGTTGGCGACCTGGTCTTGCGCGCATCCGACCACTGCATGCGAGAAGCAACTCATCCGAAGTTCGCAGCCAATTGGGAAGGACCCTTCGAAGTCACAGAAGTCTTCGATAGTGGCTACTGCAGCATACGAAGGTTGCACGGCACAGCCTCAACTCCGAGCTCAGTCAACATGCGCTGGATCAAGAAGTACTATCCTTGACTCCTCTTATTTTATACGTTTTATGATAACGTTGCTTAATATCTCATGTGGCTACGATTAATGCAATCTCCCCTCCCATATGAGAGGATTGTAATTCTACCTCTTCCATATGAGAGCGATGTAATAAAAGAATTCTCCCAAATGAGAAGTTCATATTTCTAGCCGCTTATATTGCTCTATTTTATTTAAATATCTCCGTTAACAATGATTCATTCGCTGCAAACAGCAATTCATGCAAATGTGATCTTAATTGATCATCAAAGCCTATCCCCGCGATAGCAGCAAACGCAAATACGATCTTAATTGATCATCAAAGCCTATCTCTACGATAGCAGCAAACGCAAGTACGATCTTAACTGATCATCAAAAGCCTATCTCTACGATAGCAGCAAAACAAACACGATCTTAACTGATCATCAAAAGCCTATCTCTACGATAGCAGCGAACACAAATGCGATCTTAAGTGATCATTTAAAGCCTATCTCTTACGATAGCAGCTACCTACAAATGCGATCTTAATTGATCATCAAAGCCTATCTCATATGATAGCAAACGCGATCTCAATCGATCATCTAAAGCCCATCTCCTACGATGGCAGCCACTACAAATGCGATCTTAATTGATCATCAAAGCCTATCTCATATGATAGCAAACGCGATCTCAATCGATCATCTAAAGCCCATCTCCTACGATGGCAGCCACTACAAATGCGATCTTAATTGATCATCAAAGCCTATCTCATATGATAGCAAACGCGATCTCAATCGATCATCTAAAGCCCATCTCCTACGATGGCAGCCACTACAAATGCGATCTTAATTGATCATCAAAGCCTATCTCATATGATAGCAAACGCGATCTCAATCGATCATCTAAAGCCCATCTCCTACGATGGCAGCCACTACAAATGTGATCTTAATCGATCATTAAAGCCTATCTCTTACGATAGCAGCTACCCGCAAATGCGATCTTAAGTGATCATTTAAAGCCTATCTCTTACGATAGCAGCCACTACAAATATGATCTTAAGTGATCACTAAAGCCTATCTCTTACGGTAGCAATCAAATGCAAATGCGATCTTAAGTGATCATCTAAAGCCTATCTCCCATGGTAGCAATCAAATGCAAATGCGATCTTAAGTGATCATTAAAGCCTATCTCTTGTGATAGCAGCCAAATGCAAATGCGATCTTAAGCGATCATTAAAGCCTATCTCTTACGATAGCAGCCCAAACACAAATGCGATCTTAAGTGATCATCCGAAGCCTATCTCTCACGATAGCAATCAAATACAAATACGATCTTAAGTGATCATTAAAGCCTATCTCTTGCGATAGCACCCAAGCGAAAACACGATCTTACATGATCATCCAAAGTCTATCTTTTGCGATAAGCAGTGAAGTACAAAATGATCTCAATCGATCATCTGAAGCCTATCTATCGAAGATAGCAAGTTCTACAGATGCGATCTTATAATGGTCTTCTTAAAGCCTATCTATTACGATAGCAATTTCTACGCAAAGTAATTTTGGTTAAGTACCCAAGCCCGTCTGTTATGATGACAACGCACGTGCAGAATCATTTTATTAGGTCTTCCAAAGATCTATCTGCTGTGATAACAGTTTATGCGCGAGACGATCTCGAACAGTTTTCTGATAAAGCCTATCTTCTATGATAGCAATTCGCACTGCTCAATGATCTTAATTGATCTGTGGAAAATTATCTGAAATGATAGCGAAAGTTGTGAACGTGATCTCATACGATTTACAACGACCAACTACAAGCCCATCCGTCAAGATGGCACAGCTGCGAAATTACGATCTCAAATGATCTAGCGAAACGTCTGCGAATTGACATCGCATATGAGAAATCATTACATGGAATTATGCAAGGCAAAACAAGCCGAAACGCATGCGAAATTGTATTTTGTTGCAAAGAACAGATAGTACAAGAGCTATTTATCATTATGAGTCAAATGACTTACACTTTATCTATCTAGATAGCAGCTTACAAGCGAAAAGCTCGCATCTAACTACACAGCCAACATGGCTTACAATACATTCGAAAAATGGCTGATAAGCCAGAGATGCGCCAAGGGAACTCTCGACTAAGAAAAGAGAGAATCCACCGGTCCTGACACCGGCAGCACAGTACGCAGATCCGCGGCCAAAGATCTGTAGCAAGTAGGATGCATCCGCGAAGAGATTAACTCACCATTCGCTACATCCTTCGCGGCAAGAGCCGGGCAAATCCACGTCCAAAGATCTTAGGGTCTGACGAAACCCCTGTCTGATCAAGATATGTACCAGAGGAACCACCTGTTCCGGCATATGCCGTCGTGCACAACAGGGGAAGCCGTCATTCCTCTGGTACTGGGCTCCTTGTCATGATAGACAAGGGCGTTGGCGAGCCTCCTGAGTTCAAGAACGAAGAGGCAAGAAACTCTCCTCCGGAGATGCTGGAGGAGAATCCCGCCGTTCATTACGAGACGGTAGTACGGTCACTACGGCACTGCACCTCGCCACGAGGCGGCCGGAAACATGACCTGCACACATAATACACGAAGAAAATTCTTCGAACACACATGAGGTATTATCTGCATCCTCTCTATGATGGTTATAAACAGCAATAAGCCTCATAAAGTGGATCTTGGAAACTATTTCTATAGCACAAAGCGCAAACTCAGGATTCAAAACTGGAAGTTGCCATGAATCAACGAAAAACAAGCGTTGAAGCCAGCGGTCGTAAGGACTCACGGCAAAGCACATGTTTGGGATGAAGAACCCAAATGGCAAAGACGGGGTTTATATAGGCCCTGTGGAGACTCTTCGTTTGCTTAAGATGAGTCAGCAAATTCAAAAAAGAGGGTAAGTTCAATCACTTACGCCTCGAAAAGCGGTAACAATCAATTACCCTACTAAAGGCTACGACGATTCAGTTGCGTATCCTAATAAATGACGGATAGTCATGATTCGGATGGACTTCCCAACGGAAGCGTGCTTATCTACCGAGAAATTAGCGCGAAAATCAAGCAAAGAATCAATTGCTGATGTCATAATTGGATATGCACAGAAAATGTCCAATCAAATCCCGAAAAGGGCAAAACGGGCAAACTCATTGTTTGTTGTCAAAAAAGAGGGGGGAGAAACCCTAGCAACATTACATTAATGTTTCAAAACATTACATTAATGTCTCAGCCATTTTCCTTTCTTTTCAAAAAAGAAAATACGAAAAGTCAAAACAAATTTTTGACTAAGGAGTCCTGGGGCTCGAACTGCTCGATCAGCCTCTCCACTTGTTGCACTTCTTGCTTTAGCTGCTCGCACTTGGCATTCATTTCGTCATACAGCTTCAAAGCTTCATCAACCCTTTGCTTCTGCTGCTCCACCTTCTGCATCTCAGCTGCGAGATTCTGGTGCCCAAGATTCAAGGTTACAGCTGCGCGAATCAGTGTAACTCTGTCCTTGAGGAATTTCAAACCAAGTCTGCCTTGGACTTTGAGCACGAGATTTTGGCACATGCCACACAGCAATTCAGCACTCTGGGCCGAAATGGTCGCAGGTGTAGCCGCACATAGCTGTTCCAGTATCCAAATGGCTTCAGTAAGGAATAGCCTCCTGTCAAAAGGAACGATCTCCAGACACCTCACGAACGAGCGGGGGTATCTGAGGCGCATTCGAACCACCCAGTCTACATCGGTTTGCTTCAAACCTGAGACATCAAAAACGAGTTGTAATGTCAGAACTCGTAAGCAAATAATACGACGTGCGAATGGTAAATCTCTACTTACCAGTGCCTTCCAGAATTTGGTGAATAGAGGGAATGCGAGCCACCGGGTTGTTCGAAGACTGCCCTCGCTCCATGGCTCTCCTATCAGCTGCGAGCTCCAACCTCTCATAGTCAGGAGGAAGAGTGTAGGCCGCACCAGCTGCGACTACGTTCCCAACCTGCGAGCCCCAAATGCTCCACGCAGGAATAGGTGCTTCTGGCTCAGTCATTGCCGGAGGCACAGGAACAGCCGAAGTCGTTGGGCGAAAGACATTCTCAGGTGCGAAAACATGGGCATCACTTGTCCTTTCTTCCCCACCACCGGTACGGACACCTTCGTCCATTGGCACAGCATCAGCTTCGACATCATCGGAGAGTTCAATGACATCCTCGAGATGCTCACTTGCGTGTCCAGCAGCTGCGACGGGCTTCTCGGTATGGGAGCTCGAAATTGGAACATGGGACGCAGAAGTCTGGCTTCTCTGCTCCAGCTCAGGTTCCTCAGAATGACCTGCGATGTCAAAATGCGATAATATGAGGTAACTTGTGTTATAAGTTATTTCACTATCTTTGCTAAAGCTAAGAATAAGCACCTCCACGCGAAGGTGGGATTGAGGTATCCTCATCATACACTAGGGACGTGGAACCGTGCCCTATCAGTGTATCTTCACTAAGCAAATCTTTAAGAGAGGCGTGACCTGGAATGCGAATAAACCAGTCATGATCTTGCCCCAAGAGGCTACAGCCTAGCATGTGCATGTCACTCAAAATGATTACCTGAGGGTTCTCCGCATTTGCTTACCAACCAACGGCGAATGTCAGGCTTTGACACACCGTGCTTTAATGCACCCACAATTACATCTCTATAAGTAACTGCGAGATTGAAGATCTCACCTTTGTCGCCACCCGCGATCTCTGCGAAGTCCGCTTGGACTTGCTCTAGCTCTGCTGCATCCCCTCCGGGAACCTCATCTCCCTCCTCCACATGAGGAGCCACTTCTTCGGGAAGCTCGTCTTCCTCGCCAACTGGACGCACTAAGTCGTCGACATGCTGCTCTTCGAGGCTCCGCTGCTTCACACGCTCGAGTTCCTCTTCCTCTCGCTGCCTTCTTCTTTCAGCAGCTTCCGCGGCTGTCCTCCGGGACTCAGCAAGAACATCCTCGCTTATAGGATCATCTGAAATGCCAGAATGGGCATCTCTCTTTTGCCTCTTGGTCACAAGGCCACCAACGGCTTCATCATCATCATCTGCGAATACATTTTTGGTTCAAAGAAAAGAACTGTATGGAAGTTGTGATAAAGGACAAAGCGATGCGACGGAGGTACCTCCTGACTCTTCCTCGCACATTACAACTGTTCCTTCTTCTTCTCCATTACTTGCCTGGGGCTCCTGCCTCTCTTCCTCTTCCTCTTGGTTGAATGGAACGAAGGTCTCGACTGCGAGATCTTTTCGCACTTTGCTGGGCATACGACCCTTGCCCTTGTCCTTGACAGAATGGGACCTCACTGGGGGCGAAACTGGAGTACTCCTAGGGGAAGAAATCGTAATCCCCTTTTGCCTAGGCCTCTTCGCTCTCGGCGCCGCAGTCGCTGGAGGGGATGGGTCATCTCTAGGAGGAGACGGAGCCGGAGGGTTGTCTATCAGCGAGTCAGCAAAAGTGTTCATGACCCCGCGAACTTTTGTTTCGACCTCGGCATCCATCCTCCATGCTAGCCGATACGACTCCCCCCTTCTTCTGGTCGCAACAATGGTATCCACCAGCGATTTGGAACGGTCACCAGCTGCGAACCTCCGCACATGACACTAGACAATACAGAACAAAAAAAAACATCAGTGCAAGCAAATCAAAGAGCTCAAAGCACACAAGGAAATCGCTTACCTCAGCAAACGCCTTGCTATATTTGACGACCTGCGTGTCACCTTTCCTGATGGCATCGACTTGTTCCTTCAGAATGAAATCGGGGCACAAATGATTCTCGCGGTCCAACAACGAGTAGCAACCGTACTCAGACTCGCTCAAACTGCAATTGGGACGAAACGGAAAAGAGTTTCTCTTGATCAAGGGGGCCCTTCCTGGCTGTGCCGCCGCCTCGGTCTCCCTCCTCGTTTGCTGGGCAAGCCAGTATGCGATCCAGTTCTGGGAATAACCACCCTTGCGAGTTCCCGCAGGCTGCTCGAAGGGAAGATTGCTCATGAGGACCGTCTTGCACTCTTTTGCCAGCAAGCGCTTGTAGCACCCTCTGACGATAGACTGGGGCCAGACTGATGGGGCCACCGCATCGAAACCAAACTGAGGAGAGACCCGAGTGGGGTCAACATCCACTGTAAGCCTTTCATATCGTGGCGCGAGCTCACGAATATGCTCTGCAAGTGCAGGAAGAGAACCTCGCAGACACCAGCAAAAGAACTCACGATAGCGCTCGTGGAAATGCGATCCCTTTTCAAAGAGAAGGTCTTCTGACAAGACCATGCCTTCGGAGGGGTATAGCTTCGGAAACCACCGCACATTCTCAACACGTGTGGCGTAAGGCCTGGCAGTGAACTCCCTTCGCTTGTCGCATATCAAGCTCCAAGTACACTTGGTGTTGCTTGCCCCAAACCATCTCGCAGCCCTTCCGCTGTTGAGCGCCTTCGTCTCGCCTGGGGGACACCACTTCTCAAGTGGGAGGGGAGTTGGAGCATAAGACGGCCAGCGCTCAAAAACCCACATTGTCAAAAAGCTGATATTGACAAAGGTCAGAACATCGAGACGGCCGCGCGATTCCTTCATCGCCAGAACCAGCTGATCCAGCCTGTAATATAGCGTGCCCAAGACCAAGGGTCCAAGTGCGACTCTCTGGCCGAGAGCGAGCCTCACTGCAAGTGGCAGCACATGGTAGAAGACCCCGTCATGGGGGTGACCATCAATCAGAAACCTCGACAGCCAAGCGCAGAGAAAGGCGCAAAGGGTCAAATGATAACCCTTGCCCTCTACGTAATTCTCGGCCTCCGGGTCCTCGCTCAAAAGCTTCTTAGTAATGCTGCTGCTCGCATAGTCTCGGAAGAAGTACTGCAACCACTTGTTCCAGGTATTCTTCGCGGACGTATCAACCAGCTGCCAGTTCGGAAGAGGTTTTGTACTGGTCCACCGAGTGGAGATTTTCTTCACCTCTGCTAAGCACTCCTCCATCTGCGCGTACAAGGCTAATTCCGCAGATGTCCTTAAGTGACTCAAGGGGTCCACCTCACCCATGGGGGAAAGCTCATACAGCATTTGAACGTCCTCGAGCGTGGGGGCAGCCTCGAACTCAGCAAAGTGAAACGTGTGAGTCGCAGGCGAATAGCGGGACAGAAGGTCTAGAAGCATGGACTGATCCAACTTCACGGCAGCACCCTTCATAGCACGAACAGCGAAGAAAATGCCGGCTTCATCAAGAGTTTCGGCGTAATTACCCAACACGTGGTCAGTCCACTCATCCATATAGTCCAACTTCTGGACAAACGCCTGAGTAGAAATCGCAGTGTATGGGAAGTGCCCGTTCTCGATTCCCAATCGAACCACATCCTCGGAGCCAACTAACTCGAGCAAGGCTGAGTTAACTGGGCGAGTCAGTGTCAACAACCGATCAACGGGAACAGGATCAGGCATCCTCTTCGCCTTCACCCTCGCGTGGTATAAATCTTTCCCACCCAGAAAGGGGGCTTTTCGCCACAGAGACTGCGGAAGCTCCGGCATCTCTTCGTCTTCCTTAACGGGTCTGGTTACTCTTGTTTTAGCCATTCCTGCGAAAGGGCAAAAAAAAAAGGGGGGAGAAATACCACACCAGTCAGTTTGAATTTTGAATTCGAGACTTATGCAAAGGAATGAAAACAGTTCCGGTGCCGATTTCAGAAATTGGGTAATTGCAAGATCCAATATCGTCGAAAGAGTAAAGCGAAGCGGGTTTAAAGATCAAAGCCTCTTCACAGATTTCATGGGTTTACAGATTCAACGCAGTTCAAGGCAAACGCCGGTACTTTAAAAGCAAAAAGTAAACGAGGCCAACCTTGTTTCCTTGAAGCCTGCTTGGATATGCACAGTTGAAGAATACGATTTGCAGTCTTGAACTGATGATTGATTATCTGGATCTGCTCTCGAAGATCTCCGGGTACCATTCACTTTAAGAGAAAGAAGTGATGCTCTGCAATAATGGGATACAAGGTATTTATCCAAAAGAATGAGGGGTTGCGTCCCTTCAATAGTCGAATCGCAACCGTCACCGTCGTGTCGCGCAATCACAGGACGGGCTGACGTCACGCCTAAAACCCTAAAGGTCAGACGGCACGACTCTAGGGGTTTTAGGTCATAATGACACGCACGGGGGCTGAACTTACCCGTATTTGAATTGGTGCGTGACGACGACGCGCATGTTGGTTTCCGCGCATGGAAGCCTATACAGCTACAAGCCTTCACGCGCAGAAAGGGGGCTAATGTAGATACTGCTTTCTGACATGGTTAATCTTAGCCACGTGGCAACCATCCAGCACACCATATTGTGCTCCACACACACAGGATCACCAGCCGAGCTGATCCATGTGGGGGCTGCGAGACAGGGCCCTCGCATACCACTGCACGGGACTTGTAGGGATTTGTGGTTTGGAGGCTAGGGTAAGCCCTGTCGCGTGCGAGCCAAGCCCGCGCGCGACCTTTAGTAACTGTTTTGAGAGATCTATGGCACGAGCTCCCTAGACCCGGTCAATCCGGTCAAACCCGGTCAACCTCGTAACGGTTCCGGTACTCGCGCACCACGTGCTCTAACGGTTCCTATATACTCGGACGAACGTGCCGTTACGGTTAAGCTAATTAAGCCGCCATTAATGGGCGCATTAACTACACTACAACGGCCACGTTCTCCAGTATATATATATCGTTACTCTTTCCATACAAAGAGAACAACACTGCCATACGCGGAAGCTCTGCCAAACCTCTGTCTCTCTCTCAGACATTGCTACTGACTTACTCTCTCCCTACACACACCCCTATTCTTCCTGTGCGATCCCTGATCCACTACGTACGGTGTACACGGAGGTCTCCCTGCCGGAATCTCTTGTGCACAGGCGGCATAAGTCCACATTTTATTAAAGCATAGAGACTCGGGATCCCAAGACGGAAAGTACGTAGTGGTGGCGCATTCGACCTAACCCACTAGAGAAAATAAAATCTCAAGGAGGCTTATAATACATGAGATCTTGCACATACTGCCTACACAAACTACGAGTGGTTGATGGTAGCTCTACCTCATACATGAAACTCTCAAAAGATGAGAAAACATTTCCATAAGCCACAATTATTGCCTCAAATATACATGAAACTCTCAAATATACGCCAAGGAATCATCACAGTCACTATTATTGCCTCAATAATTGTACCGAGGAGTTTCATAAGTGTCGAGCTGGAGTGAATATCGAGAAAATATCCCTTAGCCATATGTAGATTTTATTAATGATTAAGGGCAAAGACGGTCGTTGATTCTCAAAGACATCCCGATTTATATTCTTCCAAAGTTCTAGAAAATGAAACACGGTGCCATTTTTCGAAGAAAATGAATTAGAGTAGACATACATGACCCCACAAAAGGGTAAGCATACCATGGATCGTACCGGGGAGTAGGCATGTAAACAAAGCTCTAAAGGTGTTCCAAAACCCTCTAGCATAAGTTTCAGAGACAAAAAGGTGATCAATAGTTTTCGAAGAAGGTCTACTTCAGCAGGAAGATCTCGAGAGAAGAGGTATCCCTAGAAGAGTAATCATGTCATCGTTTGGAATAGCCTGATGGGGATATGTATATAAACACCCTCATTTTTTGGGTATCTGAGATATTCACATGCGTGAAATTCATGGAAATACATGTGTGGGAATGCAGAGTAAAGATAGACAGAGAAATACCCAGAGGGGGTAGGGGTCCAAACAAACCTAGTGGATCCCCCAACATGTTGTTCTTGAGAAAACTCCTCTATCTTAGGAATGAGAGGAGATATCATCCGTCAAATGTAGCTCCACAATGTGTGGGGACGTGATTATTAAGCAGACCGTATCAACGTCTCATAAACTCCCAAAGGGAAGGCAGCCCCTTAAAATGACCAAGAAAGTTTCATTCGCAAGGGAGTGTATATATGAAGGAGAGACGGGAGGCCCAATCCTCCCAGTTCAAAAGGGAATGTGATACGATCCCGACCTATCCATTTTTTTCGGACAAGGCCCAGAAGAAGTCAGCAAACATAGACTACAGCCTGTATAGAATGGTCTTCCGAAACCGGAACAACACACATCAAGTGAATCGGCAAAGAAATCAAGACACTTCAAATTAGGTTTAGTTTATTCCCTGCTGAAAGAAGCTTAACCTTCCAACCTGCAATCCGATTCTGAACTTTCTTCACTATGTTTTGGAATTTTAATAACCTCGATCTCTTCCATGAGATCGGAGCTCCAAGATATTGAATCGGGAAGGCCTTGAAAGCAACCCTAATCAATTTGAAAGAAAATTCCTCCTAGATAAGGATGCAACGTCCGTCACTGAGAAACTATTTTTTCGTGGACTAATCTACTGACCTGATACTGCTATGTATTCTTCTAGAACTTTGTTTTCCTCCTCAATGGATATCTTGGACCCATTCAAAAAAAGTAGGCAATCGTTCTCATAAAAAAGGTGTGAGATACCCAAAGTAGATCGAGAAAAAATTTAAGGCATAATTTGGACCTCCTCAAAAGCCCGATTCCGGGCCATGCTAAGCGCATCCTGGAAAATAATAAAAAGTGATGGAGATAGATGGTCACCTTGATAAAATCCTCTAGCCGCTCAAAGGTACCAAACTGCTCTTCTCGTAAGAAACTTGTATACCGAAAGTTAGGAATACATGCTCATATCATACTACAAAAAAAATTCTTCAAGCCAAAATGCTGTAACACTGCCAAGAGAAAGTTCCAATGGACCCGATCATAAGCTTTCTGCATGTCCAACTTAATCACCACACTCTCTCCTTGAAACTTTCTCTTAGCAACTGTGAGTATCTCATGTGCAAGGGACACATTCTCATGCCTAGATCAGCCAGTCACAAAACATGCTTGCTAAGGGGACATAATAATAGAAAGGACCTCCATCAGGCTATCCGAAATAATGCGGGCCACAGTCTTATAGGAAAACTTAGAAAGACTTATGGGACGAAGATTAGAAAGAGGCTGTGGAGGAATAACCTATTGAATTAGAACTAGATTTGTTGAGGTATAAACCTTAGGCATATAACCCCCTCGAAAGGAACTCTGAACTGCATCTATAAAATTAGTAGAGATAATATATCAGCAATCACAAAAAAAATGCGAAACCACCGGGACATGGAGAACTATCCTTATTCATGGAAAAAAACATGATGTACCTCCTCTGAGGTGGAATTGCGGAGAGCATATCATTTTGTTCATTTGTGATAGGATAGGGAATCGGATCGAGAAAGTCGCCCAAGTCCTACACATGTCCCGTTGAAAGAATTTCTTGGAAGTAACTGACAGCTGCCGACCCCAAAACATAAAGATATGATGTTATTACCCATCACGGAGGCGCATAACCATATCCTTAATAGATGCATGAAAATAAGAGGTGTTTCTATCTCCCTCCTGCAACCAAATAATATAGATTTCTCTTGTAAAAGAGATCCCTATTATTTGTAGGCCTTAGAAAGATTACGACGACCCGTAGAATACTCTGGCATGGCTGATTGATCGTCGGATTGGATTTGGTTATCCATACAGATTAAATCATCCTGAAACGAGGAAATACAATGCGACACATCGTGGAAGACCTCCCATATCATTTTTTAAATGTCCATGAACACGTTTAAGTTTCATAACCAGTCGTACCATTGGGGCAGCCCCAAAATCATCATGCCAGTGCTGTTGAACAAAACTCGTGAAGGAAGAATGAGACGACAAGATTTTTTGAAATAGGAAACGAGCAACCCTAGGTTGTTTTTACTGAAATGTAACAAGATGTGGTGCATGGTCTGAGACTCCCCTAGCCAAGTGGATGACAACTACCGAGGGGCAAGCCTGCAGAAAGGTTGTAGAGACTAAAATATGATTCCAACAACAATAAGTCATCGCAAGCCAATGCCTCTCCTTACACCATGTAAAAGAAGAACCATGGTACACTACCATCTGACAATCCAGAACTCTCTAGATGAGTGATAGTCAAAAGTACCCTTGCAAATTTTCTCTGAAGAAGACGAAATCACATTGAAATCTCCGCCATTCATCCATAGACAATGACATGATGATGAAAAGTGAATGAGGTCCTGCCACAGCGTCCTGCAAGCCTGACGAAAACAAGAAGCATAAATTGTAGTGACATGGCCTAGGGAAGAGCCCCCCGCACCAAAAACTGAGAAAGTCATGAATTGCGACGGTGAACTGACTAAACTTAAAGAAACATTGGTTCTCCAGAAAACGCCGATATGAGAATGCTCATTTGCCTCCTAGAAGAAACACGGCATACTAATGCTCCTAGAGAAATTAGGGATAAGATCCACCTAGTTAAGGAATTCGAGAATAACCAAAATATCAGTTTTATGTGAGCAAATCACAAATTTAATGTTGGCCACAGTTTTAGGCGGCTATATCTCCCTCGCATTCCAAAAAACGGAGCTATATATAAGAATCCAATGGTTATTTATTTGAGGACTGTCTAGGTCTAGATCCAAACCCACGTTGTGCATTCTCTCCACGTTCATCGACTTGTGTGCCTGAATCAAGCAAAACGGCTCTTCGCAGCTCAGTCACCGTTGGCAACTTTGTTTCATAATATGAAACCTCTTCTTTAGCCCCAAATCAAAGACTTGTACTCGAATCACTCATTCCCTTAAGGAGTTCCATTTCAATATGGTCCATTTTGGGGGAAATCAAAAATAGAAGATAAATGTGTATCACATTGAGATAACACTAACATATTAGGAGTAGTAATTAACGGTAACCTCTCACAATGTTCAACTGTGCTAACCTCATTTTAAAAACACTCCTCTGCTTGTCTTGGCATTCCAACATGCTGATTTGGGTTTAAATACTATTAGTAACGATTGCGAGATGCGGCTGAAGGTTTGAACTAGATATTAAATTATTGTTACTCGACATCATACTAGTCACATTTGTAGCTGAGACACCACACTGCTCAAAAATTGTTGCAGGTAGAGTGTCATAATTTTCTTCAACCTGTTCATTCTCCATATCTGAGAACGAGCTATTTATAGTCACTGGATTTGTGACAGGGATGAAATTCATGGGATCTTGAGGGATGTTTCCAACCATGAGAAATGTTGCGGAGTTCATCGGATATGAAGGCTTGTGCTTGAGGCTTGAAGAAGCCCTGGACTTTTCCCAACCATGAGAAATGTTGCGGAGTTCATCGAATATGATGGCATGTGATCCTTTTTAATGTTTGCACAACTGCTCGTAACTGAAGTGGTGTTTGGTAGTACCACTAACTTACCTAATGAGGTCGAGGAAGAAGGCGGTTTCTTGGATTTTTTCCTGCGGCATTCTCTAGAAGTGTGTCTATTCTTTTTACCATAATTATAGAAATTCGTCGTCGCTTTGTAAATAATCTTTATCCAATACCCATTGCCTTTCCCCATAGAAATCTAGATAGCATCAGGAAGTTCCTCTCAACAATCGAAAACGGAGGGCTGATGTAGCTTCATCTGCCCTTAGATAAGTACCCAGTTGATTTCCCAACTTTGCTAAGTAATGTTCTCAAAAGTAATTCAAAGGAAATCCAGGGAAAGAAGCCCACAAAGAAACCCTAGGTGACTCGCGTCGCACATCGAAATTGGGTGTCCACCGAAAACATGATACAAGCAACTTTTTATATTCTTTGAGTCTCTGTTCAAAACCCTTATAAAATATTATAATTTTTAAAGTGGCTGATTAACTGTCGCTGGTCAAACACACCTACCACAGACTTGGAACGTAAAACCCCGGTCGTGATGTCTGAGATAATAACATTTATGCCAGGCCTTCCCATAGGGCATTTCATAACAACAGTGTATTTCAGGACTTCATACTATTTTTCACATCATTTATGGATAACTATATCACAAGTTTTACATATTTAGTGAAGGATTTCATGGAGTTCACTGGAATGGGAGATGACAGCGCTCATTGAAAAAATGTCTGGGTGGAATCAAGAGAGGCAAAAATAATATATGATGGTTTAGATAGCAGAGGTTACTCCGCATTGGATAAGCCATCATGACACCGGGGAAGAAGAAGAGGTCGAGATCCTGGCGGTTACCAAGGTGAAGGTTTCGGAACCTTAACCTTAACGGAGAGCAGCAGCCAAGGCTCCAGTGAGAGATTTTAGAAATAATTTTTATTTATAATTTGATGGGTCTGTTTTCTGTAGTTTGGTTTTTTCCTTGTACTACATGCTCTTCTTTGTATTATCTTTACTTCAATGAAATTTTGATTGTTCATCGTAGAAATCATTTTGTTGTGGTGTCGATTTAATTAGAACGATTTTGAAGTGTTTGCATAATAAAATATATGTGTTGCTTTATACTTATCGTGTTCTGGAAAGTCACACAAGAGTATGGTGAATGGTAGTGAGAAACTTGTCAAGTAAAAAACTAAACTTTTCTATCTACTACAATGTATAATTATTACCATTTGCATGACAACCTTTGTCTTTTAGATATGTGGACTGTGTTATAACCTAGAATAAATAAGCATGAACGATGAACAAATAATCAAGAACGCACAAAGAATTAGGTTCACTAGTAAAGTTTCCAGCTACCTCCACGTTCCGAAAACCCAACTTTAATGAGAAAAAGCACTCGATTTCAAGCCACCAGACACCACACAGGTCAAGACCACAACCTTGGACCCTTATATAGACCTAGGACCCAAAAATTTCTTCCCAAGACACCCGGAACCTTCCAAAATGAAGAAAGAAATAACAAAACATGTCCAAGCCCTGACCCTGGTCGTACGACCCCCCCCCCCCTCCCCCCTCAGTCGTACGACCAGCAGAAACCTCCTTACCAGTATTGCTTGTTTTGTTTCCCTCTTATCTTGTCTTGTTGCTTCGTTTCTTTCCCAATTTGCTAAAGTTTCGATTTACTTCAACATATCTCCACCTTAACTCGAAGTCTCCTAGAAACCTGAATCCTCTTCGAGTCTTGGTTGCTTCGATTCAAGACAAAGCTCCACATTTCCTTGAATTCTCCCAACCAACGGAAACTGGAACCTAATTCTTCTCTCCATAACCTGATACGATGCGTCTCTCAGAACCATAAATGAACACGCCTCGCTATTGCGCTGGATGTTGCTCCAAATCCAACAATTTCTTGCAATGAATGCGCCAGATCTGCAGATACACTTCTAGAAAAATAAACAAGTGCTCCACCTTGAACCAGACTTAAATACATTCACTAAGATAGGGACGAATGTATTTCTGATGAGCTCCAAACAGAGCAAGAACAAGTGACAATGAAAAGTTCCAGATGTCAATTCCTGACACGATGCACCATTGGCAATTGCCAGAATATGTGACGTGCCAAATGCACCTAAAATTTCCCCAGATGCACCAGAAACATATGCTCGCCGAATTTCGCACCAAATGTGTACTAGAAAAGTGCCACATACACGCTAAAACAGATGAATTGCAGAACCAGACTCATGCTCCAGACGCTCCATGCAAGGAACCTAGATAGCCCCCCGAGGGGCTCAGAGAAACGGGTCATCCTCAGAAGTCCCTCCACCTTAAGCCAAAGTTGCAGATCCCGGGTCCTCTTTGGGACACTCCCTCTTCAAATGTCCTTTCTCCTTACAGTAGGCACAGAAATCCCTCAGTAACTTGGAGCATGTAAACTGCCTGTACCGCTTACCATTTACTCCTTTGACCATTAATCCATAAGAACAATCGTCTGAACTTGTATACACAACCTTATGCCGCATATCTTATGAGGATCTTATCAAAGTGTTGGATCAGTGCAGCAGAACACAACAAACAAAAAGGCGTAAACCAATGGAGAACATCTATAGGGTTTGAAGAAAAGTATACTAATCCAAATACGGACGAATTCTGCTAACAAGGTGGGCATATATAGCTGAAACCATAAAATATGCCAAATATGGCAAAATCTCTAAATTGACCCCAGCAGTTTGGCCTTATTGGAAAAAACACGTACGTGAAAGTTTGACACAAAACGGCTTAAAACTGAAGTCCTAATCAGCAATGGAAATATTACCAAAAATAGTAAAAATTAAATAAAAACACTTGTTTAACTGGTCAAACAGCAGAACTTGTGGTCGAAAATGGACCCTGAAGGGTTTTCGACCGATTGGTCTTATGTGCATCTTCTTGAGATCAGAATTGGGGTCGCTCGCGTATTTCTGATGCACGTAGCCAAAGTTAGGGCACAAACAGTTCAACGACACCAAAAAATGCAATTTCTTCTGTCCCTTGTGTTTATCTTCCATATCATGGAAGAGAATCTTCAAATTTCGCGTCTAAAATTCAGATTCGTCTAGATCATCCGCTCCTGCATCTATATCCCTAGCGTGAAGAGGTGACATAACTTCTTCTAGGGTTACAGTATCTTTCCCAACAATGTAAGACTATACGAAACACTCATACGATGGAGGCAGAGACACAATCATAATTAAGCCAGCATCTTCATCACTCACAATCTCATCACTATTGCACATTTCAAGCAAAACAGTCTTTAGTTTCTCCAAGTGATCACTAATATACGTACCTCCAGACATTCGGAGACTGAACAATCGTTGCTTCAACATTAATTTATTGGTGAGCGACTTCGTCATGTAGAGGCTCTCCAATTTTATCCATATGGAAGTCGCTGTCTTTTGATATGTGATTTGGTGATCACATCATCCGCGAGGCACATCATGATCGTTGTGTGCGCCTTCCCCTCCATTATCACATACGCAGCGGTGGTTGTTTTTGTGCCTTCTTGTATGTCGCCAAAGGCAACCAAAAATTGGCCACTTCGATAAAGCACGCATCATGATCTACCACAGACTTATAGAACTTGTTTCTTCGTTGAACTGCTCGATCTTGAGTACGAACCTGACATCGTTCTTCTCAAAAACCCTAGTTATGATACCAGTTTGTTATAACTTGGAGTTAGTGAGCAAGAAAGATGAACAAATAATAAAGAACACACAAAAACTTAACGTAGTTCACTAGTAAAGTGGCGAGCTACCACCATGGCCCAAAACCCCAATTTTACTGAGAGAAAACACCGGTTACAAGCCACAACACACCACACTAGTCAAGCCACGAATTAGGACCCTTATATTGACCTAGGACCTGAATCTTGTTTCCCAAGACACACGGAAACTTCTAAAAGGAACAAGGAAACAACAAAACATGACCTCGTCGCGACCCTGGTCTCACGACCACCCCCTTCCCCTGGTCGTACGACCAGCAGAAACTTCTATGCTGCTGTTGTTGCTTGCTTTGTTTCCCTGTTCTTTTGTCTTGTGGCTTCGTTGCTTGCCCGATTTGCTAGACTTTCGAGTTACTTCAACATATTGAAACATTTATAGCCTTAGATCATAGCCCGCGTCCATGCTCTTTATCCTTCTAACCTACTATCTCCTTTTCACCTCCCTTCAGTTGGCTTGATTAAATTTTGCAATTTCAGTTTGTGTATTAAGAAAATATATGCCATCCCGTTAACAGGACGCAACTATTTTTTCTTTTTAATTGAAATGAAATAAATGTGAGAATTTGGTTGAATTGTTTTGAGAATGTTGGATTTTTGAGGTTTAATATATGTGTGTATATAGGGTTTTGAAATGTTCTAAAACATGAGAAACGTTGCCGGAAAATAAAATAAAACTTAAGAAATTTGTCCGACTAAATGACGTGGAGGTTTGTTTCACGGACCATTATCTTACATGGATGGTTGGTGAACTTTCTTTGATGAATGCATCAATTAATAAATTGTGCAAAACATCACCTAACGTAGTTTTGGAGCAACTAAAAAGATCCCGTTTGTTTTGGGTCAAGGTGTTCTTATTAATTCGACTTACAATTCAAAGTAGAGCTTGTTTAGTCACTCAAAAAGTCATAATCTTACATAAGAAAGATAGTGCTTGGGAAAAAGAAAAGCTCCAAAGTAACCTTTTCTTCATATGTTTAACTTATCCTTGGTTTCCCTGGCCGACATTTATGCCTTAGTTACCTCCGAATAGAGTTTGGTAGAACGTCTTAGTTCCATTCACTAATTAGACATTGACTTTTGATGGGAAATTTTTGGGTTCTGTTTGATACTTGTCACATCGTGAAGCTTGGTCCAGTAGCATCTCCAACAGGAGGATTAAAATTATTTATGAACTAAAAGTATAAACAAAGTCCCAGCAGAATGAACGTCTGATTGATCATTTAAACAGTTATTTCTAAAATTTAAAATAATTTGTGAAAAAATTGTTTTCAATTGACTTTCTACTCTGTTTTTATTTTTGCGGATAGTTATCTCGTTCTTTACATTTAAAGATCCGTATAACTAATTTTATGCGGCTTTCTCTCTTCTTTTTTTATTTTATTTTAGTATGTTTGTATTTAATTTCCATGTATAAGAACTACAATTACATTGTAGCCAACTTTCACATAGTATATCAGAGATTATAGCCATTTTTTATGTGTAAAATAAGTAATTATATTTTTATTTATGCATAATTCATAGCTTGTACCATTTGAGATGCTCAAGCGTACGACAAGTTGTTCATAGAACAAAAAGTTAAACCAAGTTTTTATTCAAAACTTTGATTTCTTTTTATATTAAGATCGGAAATTGACGATGAGTATAAGTTCATGTGGATTAGAGTTGTAATAAGTGTATTATACGACTAAATTGGATGTTATTTGTATTCTCAACTATAGTATTTAATATTAGTCTTTTATTTTATTTGAATTTAAAATTAATACATTATGTTAGTAATTAATCCGCTCGATTTTTTATTTAATAAATAAATAAGAAATGTGATATATATAATATATTTTATGTAAAACATAATTTCGTGATGGTAGACAACCAAAACGTAATAAAAACATATTCATGATGTACCTAATTTACTCCTCACTGATAGAGCTCGAGCTACAAATTGGAGTACCATTTTTTTTCTTTGTTACTAAATATAGTCCAAAGACACAGAAAAAGTCCCTCTCGGAGATGCCCACCACATACAAGTTGATAAGTTGAGAGAGAAAAAGGCAGAGCTTGAGAGGGAGAGCAGAAAGCAAGAGCTCGAGAGAATTTGGTTTCACGAGTAAAAGTTTTAATTAATTTTTATAAAATTTTAGGCGAGAGTGATGAATGATGAGAAAATCGTATTTTTAAAGATTTCAGCCTATCTTATGATGAAAAGTTATAAATGACGGAAAAAAGTACCTAATTGCTTCAGCCTTCAGTTAAAATATAATCCTTCAAAGAGTTTTGCGGAGGTAAATGGACTATCGGCACGATACAAGAACTCGCTAATCTTTTAATAGTGTCATCTCAACATTACACCTTTGTGAAAAGAATAAAAAATATTGGTATTATTTTGATAATCAAATCATCTCTTCAAATTGATTGAAGTAAGCAGCATGGCATTCATTTTGATACGAAGAGAACATGTCCTAAATTTCTAGTTTTGTGTTGAAAACAAAAATTGTAAGGTTAAATATAGAAGCAAGGGCCTAAATATGCCGAGACAATCACTTAACCAAAGGATTTGAAGATAAGAAGAGTTTGCTAAATATATTTAAGAGTAATCTAGGAATATCTTGGTGAATGAGGTAAGTATGTTAGGTGAAAAAAATATAATTTTTGAACTTTAACAATTATCGTTGAAACTTGAAACAAAGTTCTTTCAAAGTCAACAAGATAAAGTCGTCAGAAGCCGTGAAGCATCAAGAGACAAAGGTACTATATGATTGAACCCATAGTTGTCAATGGCGGTCGCCAGGCTTCAGCCAGGGTGATTCGCTTAACAATGTACGCCTGAACTTTAGCCACTATGCGGTCGCCTTAGCATAGCCCGGTTTGATGGGCGTTGCCTGGTTGCCCAATTCGCATGGGCGGTTGCCTAACTTCAGCTTTATAATTTTATCATTTTATTGTTATTTTATCATATTAAATATATTACTCAAGCAAAAAATGCTGGCATTGATACAAAATTCTATTCTACGAAAGACTACTGAGGTACATTCCATTTTTAGGAAAAAATATATTTTTTCCTCAAAATAAAATATTGAAATATATTGTTTGTAATTAAGATAATACAATTCTTACTGTGTTATTCGAACATTAGTATAATGAGAAATATAATCAATTTTCTTCATTATTATTATTGAATTTAGAAATACGCACAATCAAATTCAATAGAAAAATAAGTAACATTGACAAGAAATTGAATTGTAAATCACGCACTTTTTAACTTATTTATTTACATGATTTTGGGTTCGAATTAATATACAATTTTATTTTATAGTACCTCCTTTAAAACACTCGTGATCTTTGCTAATGTCTATGTGCAAGCTGTTTTTTGTGCGTGTAACTATGTTAATGTAAATAATAATATATTTGTCTTGAAATAATAATAATAATATATTTTTATGTAATAGATATAAAATTGTGTAAATACTATTATAATTACTGGGATGTCGTCGAGGCTATCGCTTGGGCAGTTGAAGGACTCCATTGCCTCAAGGTCGTCTGAGCATTTTCACAACTATGGATTGAACCATTGGGATTTCATATGAGAGAGAGGCGGCAGCGAAGAACATGAAAGAGAAAGAGGCGTATAATTGTGTATTGTACTAACCCTAAAACAGCAAAGAAGGCAATATATACAGACATATTGAAAGTTTGAAATGCAAGTATAAGAAGAGTCTTAATACTCTATAGGGGGGTTGAATAGAGTATGGAAACTTTTGCTAACAATGACTTTTTAAAACTTAAACACAAAGTTAAGAAGGAATCTCAAGACTTTGGAAAATTTTGAACTAGTTTGAAACAAGTAAAAACAGTCTGAAGCTTCAAAGCTTTGAGACTGAAATTCTCCAAAGCTTTGGAGCTGCCTGTTTTGAACTGTCTTGTATGCAGAATGAATAATGCTAAAGTAAAGCAATGAACACAGGGGAATTTTACAGAGTTCGGTCACAATTGGACCTACTCTCTGCCTGAGGGACTTGATCCCTCCAGGATTTCAAAACACTTCTTATTAATCACAGACCCAGCCCTAGATCTCAAGTCGAAGTGAACTCCCTTACACCTTTACAGCTTGTGGTTCCAAACCTATCTAGTTTCAGATACAATCTAAGAAACAATAAGAACCTCTTGTTGTTCACTTGAACAACTAACTTCTAGCAGTTGGTGAGGTTAAGAAACATTTAATATTTTAGAATGAAAGAACTAAAAAGAACACTGAAACGGATAAGCAATGAATGCTCAGAAGTGTTCTTCAGAATCTGGATGATTGATCTTCTTCTGCAGTGTTGAATCCTTGTTTGAGTGAAGAGTTGTATGTGTAGATCTCTCACAAATGAAAATCTCTTCTTTTTACACTTGATAAGGTCTTCTTTTTCTCTTTGAATTCAAATCTCTCTTATAGCAACCTGCAGTAACAACTTGAGAAATTTTAGGAACAACTTCCTGAAAATCCTCAACCCTCAAACTGCTTCTTTCAACGGCTATATTTGAATAGCTGGATTGATTTTGTTAGGAGGGGTTGAACGACAAACAACCCTGCAAAACTTAATCATAATATCAAACATAATCAAGATAAAATAGCATTAAAATACTGAATCTGTTAGACATATCAGTTTTAACAATAAACTCAGCTATTTTCTCTTGCAGATTAAAAACTAATAAATAAAGTATCAAATAAAAATTAGTGATGTGGTTATGACTCATAACAAGTCAGTAACCAGCCACATAACCAGCTAAAACAGCCTACATATAGAATCAATTAGTCACAATTGTATCAGACTGAAACTCAAAGGCATCCTTCAAAGTTTTGGATAAAAGACACTAATCCTTGAAGCCCAACATTTTGTCAAACTAATAGCATAATAAACTTAATATGTAAGCTCAAGAATATTTATAAGAGACCATGTTAACAACAATTAATCCAAAGTATATCCTGCAACACAAAAACTTGTCAGAATAATACAAGTTCATAAACTTCAGAACTGAACATCAAAAGCGTTGGAGCTTTGACCATGTCTCTTAGTATTTCTGTCTTTCATCATCTTCATAATACAAACTCCCGCTGAGTTCATGTATCCACTAATTCAAAGGGATTGAATTATCAATATCCCCCTTGATGAAATACAAAATAATTCTTGCTCTGCTAATTATCCTGCAACTCAAAGACAATTAAAATCCAGCACAAAATAATAGAGAAAAAACAATTAAGCACCTAGCAGATATCTCATAGCACAAACAGAACCAAAAAGAAACTACCATAGATAAATCCTACAAAACTAAAATTATTACACAGAATCCACAAAAGACACAAATTTTCTCCCCCTTTTTGACTTTGATTAAAAGAGAATGAGAAATGTAGGATCTTGTTCAGATTTTTTGATAACTAAAAAGGTTAAAATAAAAACTAAGCTGACTTCAAGGCTTTGGAGAAGAAGAAAGAAAATAGATAGATAGAAAGGGTTCAAAGCTTTGAAGCATTGCTGTATCAGCATCCTTCTCATTCTTTCTTTATTCCACTTGAAGCTTTGCCATTTCCTTTGTTCTTTCCGTTTGCAGTCTCAGCTTTCTCTGGCTCATCTTCCTCTTAATCATCATTTGTTTCTCTTTGTGTTTCCTCACCATCCTGAGTCTGCTTTGACTCTTCTGCTTTCTCAGTCCCTGAAGCTATCTCAACCTCCTCTTCATCTGACTCTTCTTCATCACCAGGAATTTCTTCCTCATTACTAGTATCCTCACCAACAGTCTCTTTTCCAGTAACCTCCTCTTTATCAGCTGCTTCACCAACATCTTCATCATCACTCTGCTCAAACAAATCCTTTGAAGCTAACACCACTTGCACTTTCTTCTTCTTATATATCTTCAGAGCATCTCCAAGAACCATGTCAGACTCAATGCTATCAAAATCCTGACTCTCAGAAGATAGCACTTTCTCTAGGTTCAAACCTTTGATGATCAATCCTAGCTTCCCATTCATCAAAGCATTAAATTTTCCAAACTCAACGGACAAGTCAAAGTGTCCTTTCCTTAAATCTTCAATCCATCTTCTAGGTTCTCAACTCTGTCAATAATCTGAGAGAAATCCATATTTTGTTGAAGTCTTTGGTGTTGTTGCAGTTTTTGGGTTGATGAAATCCTTTTCCTTAAGAATAAAACTTCCAACTACCCTTATAAGTATTCACAACTCCAATCCTTTGGACAAAGCTTTCATCAACTAAACCAAACCCATTTGTAATATTTTCCTCATCCTTAACAGGCACCTTAAAGTACAAGAAAAGAGACAACAATTTTCATAGGGAAGAGAAATAGTGCCACAATAAACCATATGCTCCATGATCACACTAGGCAAATCAATGTCAAAGCCTTGACATATCAAAAACATCATAATCAATACCTTATCAGTCACCAATTCCTTTGATTATTCTCTAGTCAAAGCACATCTCATGATGATATAAAACAAGATTTTGGCTTCACAATTCAACACACAATGTGTCAATTGCTTAGGCCCAGAAGGTGTACTCTCTAAAAAGAATTCAGACTTTGCCTGCTCTAAACACTTATTTATATCAGGATGTTCATGAATTTTTGTTCTTACTATGAACCCCCAAAACCTGTGCGAATACCTTATGATCCAATCTCATATCCACATCAGCTACCCTAGTGGTTAAAACATAGTTATCTTCATCTTCCTTCACTAAATTCCGATAAAATAATCTAGTTAACCTAGGATAAGCCTCAGAGCTAGGGTTTAACATCTTCCAGACATATGAAACTCTCAGTTTTCTTATGCATTCAAGATCAATTTTATCCATTAATTCCTCTGAAATCATACTACAGAAAGCAACTTTTGAAGATGCATAACCATCCATCCAAACTCCCCTAAACTCTGAACTTATAAACCAAGATTCAAGAATTAAATGCTTACTATGTCCAAAAACCTGTTTAGGTTTTGCAACACTGTGCTTAACCCTTTTCTTCTATTCATCATTCTTCTCTTCTGTCTTTTTCTTCTTTGGAGTTTGATCCTCCTTATTTTCTTCTTCAGATTTCTTGTTCTTTTCTCCCTCTTTCTTCTTTGCTTGAGACTGATCACCTTGATCTTTCTTGTCTTCTCCCTGTTCTTTCTCAGATTCAGACCCAATTTCTTGCACTTCCTTCTCTTTTCTGCTCTTCTTGTCTGGAGGAGAAGCCTCTCTTGCATGCTAGAAGTCCTCTATGAATTTGAATCAGATATGGTTATCTCAGTTTTCCTATTAGATCTTCTGCCTCATTGTAGAATTCTGACTTTGCTGTTGAATCCTCTGTGATTTTCGTTCCATTGGGTTTAGGGTTTTGAGAAGAAGAAGAGAGAATAGAGAGAGAGAGAGAGAAATAGAGATTGAGATGGAGAGAAAAATCCCTGAAGTAGCTTATAAGTAGGAAACAAATTCTGGTCTGATTGGTTGAAAAAGAAGTCTTTTTGAATTGCATGCAAAATATCATATATGAAGGATATTTTGAGATATTTAAAGATCTTTTGAGAAATTCTCTGAAAAAATCAAAAATTTTTTAATTATCTATTAATATAACACAAAATATTCACTGATCCACTTATTGAATAAAATGACAGATTATTCTCCAAATCTTTGAAGCAGAAGTCCAAAGCTTTGAGATTCTGCAAAACTGACAGAAAACTTCAAAGCTTTGAAGCATGCTTCCAAGGCTAGGAAAGCATGATTCCAAGGCTTAGAAATTTCACACATAAGCACATCTATGATCTAATACTCCCCCTAAACTAATGCATCCTTGTTTAACATACCCAATTCAAGCCTTAGGGATGCAAACCTTTCATCTGGAAATGGTTTAGTGAAAATATCAGCAACTTGAATAGCACTAGATATAAAAGACAAAGACATATTACCTTCTTCAGCATGATTTCTTATGAAATGGTGTCTTACATCAATTTGCTTAGTTCTGGAATGCTGCACAGGGTTCTTTGTGATTGAAATGGCCCTTGTGTTTTCACAATGAATAGGCACCTTTTTGAAATCATAGCCAAGGTCTCTCAATTGTTGAGCAATCCACAGCACTTGTGAGCAACAAGCTCCAGCTGCAATGTATTCACCTTCTTCAGTTGACAAGGCTACTAAATTTTGTTTCTTTGAATGCCAGCTAATCAGTGATGAGCCAAGGAATTGGCAGCATCCTGATATGCTTTTCCTGTCAACCTTATAACCTGCAAAGTCTACATCTGAATATCCACTCAAAATGATGTTAGACCTTCTTGGAAACCAAAGCCCCAAGTCTTTGGTACCATTCATATATCTAAAGATCCTTTTGACAGCTACTAAGTGACATTTCTTAGGATTTGCTTGAAACCTTGCACACATACATACACTAAACATAATATCTAGTCTACTAGCAATTAGATACAACAGTGAACCAATCATACCTCTATACTCCTTTTGATGCACACTCTTACCATTTGTATCCTTGCCTAAGGATAATGAAGAACTCATGGGATTTCAAACTACCTTGGACTGAGATATATTGTACTTATTGAGCAAGTCATTGGTACATTTGCCTTGATTCACAAAAATTCCTTTCTTCATTTGATGTACATGAAGTCTAAGAAAGAAATTTAACCCTCCCATCAAGCTCATATCAAATTCCCTGCACAGTAGACTTGAAAAATATTTTGATAGAGCATCATTAGTAGCACCAAATAATATTTCATCAACATAAGTTTGTACTACTAAGATGTCCTTTTCATGAGTCTTGATAAAAATAATTTTGTCTACCAGGCCTCTCTTAAAATTATTTTCAAGTATATACTTTGAAAGTCTGTCATACCAAGCCCTTGGAGCTTGCTTGAGACCATAGAGAGCTTTGTCTAAATTTTAAGCATGATCAGGAAATTTGTCATCTTCAAAGCCAGGAAGTTGAGAAACATGTACTTCTTTTTGTAAATAACCATTTAGAAAAGGACATTTGACATCCATCTAATAAAGCTTTTTATTTTTATGAGATGCAAATGCAAGAAGTATTGTGATAGCTTCTAACCTGGCAACAGGAGAAAATGTATCATCATAATCAATAACTTCTTCTTGATTATATCCATGTGCCACAAGTCTAGCTTTGTTTCTTACAACCTTACCATTTTCATCAAGTTTATTTCTGAACACCCATCTGGTTCAAATGACTGGTTGAGTCTTTGGCCTAGGAAGCAGGTTCCATACCTTGTTCCTCTCAAATTAGTTAGGCTCATTCTGCATTGCAATGATCCAATCTGCATCTTGTAATTCCTCTTTTGCATTCTTAGGTTCCATAAGTGATACAAAAGCACTGAAGGCACACAAGTTCTTCAATTGTCATAGGGTCTGTGTACCAATTGTTGGATCTGAAATGATATTGTCTGTTGGATGAGCTGATAAAAACTTGAATCTCTTCCTTTGTGTCCAGGGTTCTGGTTCTCCAACAATCATTTCAATCCTTTGAGAACTTGAAGCAGTAGCTGGAGCACTTTGTGTTCTGTGAGATCCAGTCTCAAATCTTTGAGATTTTGATTCAGGAGGATGACCAAAGCTTTGGATTCTTCTATCTGTTCCTGCAGATTAGTTTTGATTCATTTCTCTTCCTCAATGCCATCATCTGCCTCATACTTATTCAGATTTAGATCTGCAAAACTTTCACTAAAGGAATCATCAGTACTTTCATCAAAAATCGCATGAATGATCTCCTCTACAACTTTATTTCTCTTATTGAAAACTCTATAAGCTTTGCTAGTTTGAGAATAACCAAGAAACACACATTCATCACTCCTAGCATCAAATTTACCAAGATTATCCTTACCATTATTATGCACATAACAAATACAGCCAAAAGGTTTAAAATAAGAAACACTTGTCTTTTTGCCTTTGAAAAGTTCATAAAGATTTTTCTTCAAAATAGGCCTGATCAGACATCTATTTAGCACATAATTGTCAGTGTTAACGGATTCTTTCCAAAGATATTTTGGTAAATGACTTTCAAGTAGCATGGTTATAGACATATCTTCAAGTGTCCTATTCTTCTTCTCAACTACTCCATTCTGATGTGGAGTTCTAGGTGCAGAAAATTTGTGTGAGATGCCATGCTTTTCACAAAATAAATCAAAATCAAGCTTATCAAAGTCTCTTCCATGATCACTTCTAACAGATTCAACAGGTAAAATTTTTTAAGTTTGAATCTCTTTACAAAGCTTTGAGAATTCAGACAATGCTTCAGATGTTTATCTAATAAACATAACCCAAGTAAATCTAAAGTAATCATCTACCACAACAAGCATATATCTCTTGCCTTTAGGTGTTTGAACCCTCATAGGACCACACAAGCCCATATGCATCGATTCTAAAGGTCTAGTAGTACTTACAAAGTTCTTTGGCTTGAATGAACTCCTTGTCTGTTTACCTTGGGTACATGCCTTGCAAAATCTCATCATCTTTGAATTCCATAGTTGGTAATCCTCTTACCAAGTCCTTTATATGCCAAGTTTTCTATGTCAAAGTTTGAGTCTTCAATCAAAGCTTTGAGGCACTTCAGACTTTCTCCTACAACTTTGTTAGTACTCAAAACATAAACATTGTATGACCTAGGGGCAGTTAGTATGCAACTGCCAGATTTCTCATCATGCACCACACATTTGTCCTTGTAAAAAACAACTTTATTACCCTTATCACATAGCTGAGATATACTAAGCAGATTATATTTCAAACATTCTACCAAGTAAACATCAGAAATAGTATTTGCATATTTGTTATCAATACTACCTATTCCAATGATAGTGCATTTTTCTTTGTCACCAAGTGTGATTGTTCCTCCATATTGATCTTTAAATTCTGTAAATTAATATTTATTTCCACTCATATGCCTGGAACAACCACTGTCCAAACTCCATTTTTGATCCTTCAAAGCTTTAGTGACAGCCTGCGAAATTCAATCAAACCCACAACAAGCTATTAGACCAAGTGTATAATTGGATTCATATTCAGAATTGTAGATACAGCTTTCCAGACAAGCAGATCATAGCCACGTGGCAGCAATCCAGCACACCCAGTTGTGCTCCGCACACACTGGATCACTACCTATGTTAATCCGCGTGGGGGCTGCGAGACAGGGCCCTCGCGTACCAACACGGGACTTGTAGGGACTTTGATTTGGAGGCTAGGGTATGGTCCGTCGCGCGCGTGCGACAACCAACTCCCACGCGACCTCTGGTAACTGACTGAGAGATTCTAGGCTTACGTGTCCCATCAATGCGGCTGACCTCATAACGATCTCTGATACTTGCGGGAAGATACGTAACGGTTCCTATATACACGGTCGAACGTGCCATTGGGGGTCTATCATTAAGCCGCCATTTATGGTGCATCAACCGCCTCAACGGTCACTTCCCCACTATACATAGGATCGTTAGCTTTCCATTACACAACGGATGAGTACAGAATGATACATCTCAACGCTACAACCACTCCCTCTCTCAGCCTACTGTCTCTCTCTCGAGAAGTTACCAGTGCTTACTCTCTCCCTACACACCCCTACATCTCTCTGTGTTTCTATCATCTACTTGAGGTGCACATTTGTATATCTGTGAGGGATTCCTGTGTTCACAAGAATCAACCATATTAGGTGTTTTGATTCCTTTAGGAACTGAAATCTTCTTCATTTGTCCCTTAAGATGATAAGGATAAGTGTTCCTCAATATGTGAAGTTTTTTCCTTCTAAAGGGGCAAGTTAATTTCACATGTCCACTTTTCCACAATAATGATAATTTGGAGAATGTATGTTTCCTGACTTCACAAATGTGGTTTGGTTCTTCTTTGTAAAATTTTGATTGTAACCAATTCCACTATTGTGTACAGAATGCAGACTTCCTCCAAGTATGAGATTGAGGTTATGTTCAGAGCCTGCAAATCTTGATAAAAACATTCTTTGAATCATGAAGTTTCTCAGTCAAAGAAGTATTTTGTGTTCTAAATCATCTGAATGATGTTAAAAATGAATTTTAATCTACAACAACTTTGACATGTGCCTTCAAAGCTTTGAACTTTGTCCAAGGCTTTGAGGTCACTGTCAATTTTTGAATTAGAAACTTCAAAAGTTTTATTCTACAAAACTAAACTCAAATTTCCTTTTGCTTGCTCATGAACTTTCACCTTCAAAGATACAATCTCTTTCCTATAGCTTTCCTCATTCAAAAATATGCTTTTGAGATTTTCAGGTAGAACATCAGAAGGACTAGCAAGAAGATTATTAACGATCTCCTCAATGTGCTTGGCTGGGCTATTTTCTTCTTTATGCTCAGCCATTAAGCATAAATTAGCTTGTTCTGAATTTGAATCTGAATAAGTTGATGAATCAGAGTCACTCCATGATGAAACCATAGTTTTAATCCTTCTGTTGTCATTTTCTTTCTTGGGAAAATGTCTGTTCTTCTTCTTTTGAGGACAATCTCTCACCAAATGATCTCCATCTTCACATTTAAAGAAATTCGTTACTTTAGATTTATTTGAACAAAGCACCATGTCTTGATCTACGATGAACATCTTCATCAATTCTTTCCAGTGAGCAGAGTTTTCACCACAGAGCAGTGGAGGTCTATTAGCTTCTCTCCCATGTGAGAATCCTCCATCACCTACATTACTCATTGTCACAAGATGGTTAAATCCTTACAGTGAACCACAGCTCTGATACAAATTGAAAGTTTGTAATGCAGGTATAAACAGGATCATAATACTCTAGAAGGGGTGGGGGTTGAATAGAGTATGGCAATTTTTGCTAACAATGGCTTTTTGAAACTTAAACACAAAGTTAAGAAGGAATCTCAAGACTTTGGAAAGTTTTGAGGTAGTTTGAAACAAGTTAAAACAGTCTAGAGCTTCAAAGCTTTGAGACTAAAATTCTCCAAAGCTTTGGAGCTGCCTATTTGAACTGTCTTGTATGCAAAAGGAATAACAATAAAGTAAAGCAATGAACACAATGGATTTTTACAGATTTCAGTCACAATTGGACCTACTCTCTTCCTGAGGGACTTGATTCCTCCAGGATTTCAAAACAATTCTTATTAATCACAGACTCAACCCTAGATCTCAAGCCTAAGTGAACTCCCTTACACCTATACAGCTTGTGGTTCCAAACCTATTTAGTGCAGCTATAATCCGAGAAACAATAAGAACCACTTTCTGTTCACTTGAACAAATAACTTCTAGCAGTTGGTGAAGTTAAGAAATACTTAAGAATTTTACAATGAAAGAACCAAAAAGAACACAGAAACATATAAGTAATGAATGCTCATAAGTTTTCTTCAGACTCTGGATGATTGATCTTCTTCTGCAGTGTTGAATCCTTATTTGAGTGAAGAGTTGTATGTGAAGATCTCCCACAAATGAAAATCTCTTATTTTACACTTGATAAGCTCTTCTTTTGCTCTTTTAAATTCAAATATGTCTTATAGCAACCTGCAGTAACAACTTGAGAAATTTTAGGAACAACTTCCTGAAAAATCCTCAACCCTCAAACTACTTCTTTCAACAGCTATATTTGAATAGATGGATTAATTTTCTTAGGAGGGATTGAACGACAAACAACCCTGCAAAACTTAATCACGAGATTAACGTAATCAAGATAAAATAGCATTTAAATACTGAATCTGTTAGACAGATCAGTTTGATCAATAAACTCAACTATTTTCTCTTGCAGATTAAAAACTACATAGATAAAGTCTCAATAAAAATTAGTGATATGATTATGACTCATAATAAGTCAGTAACCAACCACATAACCAGCTAAAACAACCTGCATAGAGTATCAATTAGTCGCAAAAGTATCAGAGAGAAACTCAAGGGCATCCTTCAAAGCTTTGGAGCTTTGACATTTCTTCAAAGCTTTGGCTAAAAAAACTAACCCTTGAAGCCCAACATTCTATAAAAGTAATAGCATCATAAACTTAATACGTAAGCTCAAGAATATCTATAAGAGACCATGTAAACAACAATTAATCCAAAGTATAGCCTGCAGCTCAGAAACTTGTCAGAATAATACAAGTTCATAAACTTCAGAACTGAACTTCAAAGCTTTGGAGATTTGACCATGTCTCGTAGGATTTCTTTCTTTCATCATCTTCAAAATACAAACTCCCGTTGAGTTCATGTATCCATTAATTTAAATATATTGAATTATCACATATAGCAACGGTAGGATCTGTACTATCTAACATCTAACTGTAGGAAAGTTTAGGGTTAGGATATGTTCAGAAATGACTATGATACCCTTATAAGACCGGGATGATACAATAGTTAATGGGCTTGGAGAGAAGCTCGGGGGATCTATAATTGATCCAATCCATAAAAAAGGCAAATATTCAATTATCCCCCTTTAAATAGATGGTGGCGGATGAACCATCAGCTTATGCTTGAATGACTCAAATTGCGCGGCTGGCAGTGGTTAGGTGAAGATGTCAGCTACTTGATCAGACCCTGATATAAAATAAACAATTAGTTCACGATGGAGTGCTTTTTCACGGTGGAAATGGTAGTCTACCTCGATGTGCTTGGTGCCAGGATGGAACAATGGGTTAGCAGTAAGGGCCCGAGTAGAGTAATTATCAGTCCATAAAATTGGAGGTTGACGAATACAGAATCGTAAATCACGATAAAGCAGCTTAAACTAAGAGAGTTCTGCAGCGCCAGTAGACAAGGCATGATATTTGCCTCTGTCGAGGAATGCCCTACGGTAGGTTGTTTCTTGGAGGTCTAATGAATGGGATTAGGCCCAAGGAAAACAACTAAACCACTAGTTCTGCGACGGAGGGTGGGATCACCGGCGCAATCCGGGTTTGTAAAAACAGGAAAAGGTAAGTGGCCATTTTTAGAAAAAAATATGATGAATTTTTGTTTCTTGTAATTAACAAAGAATGCGTTTAGAACCAGTTAAGTGAGTATGTGTAGGATTGTGCGTAAAGTGGCACAAGTGGTTTACCGAAAAAAATAATGTAGGGATGACTAAAAGAAACATATTGCAGAGCACCCAAGAGCAGGCGGTAAATAGTGGGATCCGAGAGAGGAGAGCCCTCATTAATGTGGTGCTTGATCCCTGCATCTTGAGGAGTGCGGGAAGGTTTTCACCTACTCATGTTAAAACGAGAAAGTAAATATGTGATGTACTTCTCTTGGTGAATCAAGATCCCATTTGAATTGCGAGAAACTTGATGACCAATGAAATAGGTAAGGGGATCAAGGTTGGTCAAATCAAACTCTTCACCAAGAGTAGTTATAAGAGATGATATCGCTACTAGAAAAATTGCCTATCACGCCGGTTTCCAATATGGCGGTTACAAAAACCACTGTAATCAGATCCTACTTATGTCGGTTCTCAAAAATCGACGTTTATGGGGCCAAATTACGGCTGATATTGAAACTGACGTGTACGTGTTTGTATTTGCGGTTTTTCGTTTACAAACCGACGTATATTTGACCACAAATAAAGTGGTTTCAATTAACCGACATATATTGTATATCTTTACGTCGCTTTTACGGAGCCGACGTATTTTGTTTCTATTTACGGCGGTTTCATATAAACTGTCGTTTACTCTACAAATAATCTACACCGTCGGATATCCAGATCTTATCTGGAGCGTCCATTAGAAACCCTACCTCTATAAAATAACCCACCTTTCTTTCTCTCCCGTCACTCTCTCTTGGCGGCTGCTTCATCCCATTTCCCCCTCTTTCTTCTAATGGCGGACAGAGTGATGGTCAACATTTATGGTTGCGGGTTGTGTAGGGTTTTGAACATGGAATCGCAGCGGGAGAAGATAATTATTCCGTTCAAATCTCTCCAAGGATCACAAGTCAAGAACACATAACGATAGTAAAGGATTAATATGTGTTTACCTTTGGGTTCTCCTTTGATGACTTCAAACTCGAATTGTGTCACGTTCTCTACGGTTGATCCACGCCTAGGATAGAGAATTGGACCTCCCAACCTTCTTGTGCTAGCTAGAACGGAGGAAGGAGACAACAGAATCACGCAACAAAGCCACAAGGAGGGATTCGGCCCCCTTGTGTGGCCGACGGGTTTGGGGCAGCGGGTAAGGGGCGGACGCCTCTTACTTGCTTGCTCTCAACTATTTTCTCTCCTCTCAATATGTGTTATGAATAACAGGTACTGAGAGGTAAGGAAGGAGTTCCTTTATATAGTCCAACTACTCCTAGTTGTTTCCATAAAGGGCCCAATACTAATCATATCCATATATGGAATAGTATTATTTGCTAATTAGTCCCACTAAGTTAGCAACTTGTTGCAATATGATCATTTTAATTAATCCTTATTAATTAAGTCTATTGTTTAATTATATCCATATGGCGTGTGACCCCATTGGTTTCTACTTAATTGGTATTAACTATTTACATGCATGGAGCGGTGTCTAGCAACACATCCATGCCACCCAATTAATAGAAATAGTCATCTTGAAAAACCTTGTGATCTTATTATCGCATCCCTTTGTCTCATTATCCGGATTGGACACGAGACATACAAGTCACACTCGTATATCCAATCCATGTTTCTCGATCCTGGGAATAGCCCTATCCATGCGTATGACATCAATATCCCCATATTGATTCATATGAGTCTGGCCAGACATTCCATAGGCGCCATCCCTCGAGTGGCCTCGGATATTTTCTCCCGTTATGTGGGAGGGACAAATCCTATCTACATCACTCACCATCTCTAAGCTTACTTCATATTGTGCCCAACATGCGCTTTTATAACTACCCAGTTACGGATAGCGTTTGACGTTGTCAAAGCACAATATTCCAAAACTAGAGGATCTAGTGACTTCAAGTCTAAGGATGATAATATCATATCACCGCGAGAAGCGCTTGTGAATTTACATAACTTGTATTTAGCCTTCTCGGATTTGGGTCAATCCAGTATGTCATTACTCCTAATACATACCCATGTGTTGGATCGTGATATCTCCATATCAATCCAACCCCATACTAGTCTATAGATGATCGTCCTGTAAATCATTATATTTGACTAGGGATATTTAAGATAAACAACACGATTTGTAAATCTAAGGAATTCATTATATTTAAATATCTCCATAAATAATACAATGATTATTCTAGCCAATTCATAATAAAATTTGATTGCATGTAGGGCATCTATTCCAACAGTCTCCCACTTGCACTAGAGCCAATCTGGTGCATTGCGTATGCCAATCGCCGTAGTGTGCTCTTCATGCTTGCGCTGAACAAGCGGCTTCGTGAATGGATCTGCCAGATTATCATCTTTAGGAATCTTGCATACCTTCACATCTCCTCTATCGATAATCTCTCGAATAAGATGGAACTTCCGGAGTACGTGTTTGGATTTATGGTGTGATCTAGGTTCCTTAGATTGAGCGATCGCGCCTGTGTTGTCACAATAGAACACTGTGGCATCCCCAATGCTAGGAACTACACCAAGCTCAGAAACAAACTTTCTGATCCGAACAGCTTATTTTGCTGCACCACTTGCATCAATATACTCGGCCTCTGTTGTAGAATCAGCAACCGTCTCTTGCTTGGAACTCTTCCATCTCACAGCTCCTCCATTTAGGCAATACACAAATCCCGACTGCGATCTGAAATCATCTCAGTCGGTTTGGAAGCTTGCATCCGTGTAACCAGTTACACGCAACTCTTCCTCACCTCCAAAAATCAAGAACGCATCCTTAGTTCTTCTCAAATACTTGAGGATGTTCTTGACTACTATCCAGTGACTCTCATTTTATTAAATGCCATTTCTACTTAGAGGTAACGAAGACATAGGGTAAATCCCATTTCTACTAATTCCCTGATAAAGAATTCTGTCAGTTTCCACATCCTGGATAGATAATGAAATTTTATCAAAACTGAATTGAGTATTATGTTCTGTATAGAATTTATTTACTTATAGCAAATTAGCAGACAAGTTTGGCTCATGAAGTGTATTAGACAAAGTAAAAAGAGCGGTTTGAGGTTAAGGGATAAACGGTAGCGGAAATTTGAATAGGTAAATTTGACCCATCACCGACTGTAACCTAATCATGTGAAGAGTAAGGTGTAGGGTTTTGATTCATGGATCGCGCAACGGAAGCATAATCAAACAAATAGCCATGCAAAACCCTCCAAGGATCACAATTCTAGATGCATAACGATAGTAAAGGTAAGAAATCATAAACACACCTTTGGGTTCTCCTTGATGACTTCAAATTCGAATAGTGTCACGTTCTCTATAGTTGATCCACGCCTAGAGTTGATCCTAGATCTCCCAAACTCCTTGGTGCTAGCCCGGAATAAGAGGAGGGTGAAGGAATCACGCAAAACGAGACAAAAGAGGGGCTTCGACCCTCTTTTTTGGCCGACGGGGTGAGGGCGGCGGCAAGGGGTCGGGTTCGGCCTGCTTGTTGCTTGCTCTCTCTCCTTTGTTCTCTCCCACTCTTGTTATGTTCACTAATGAGCATAAGTTATGAGGAAGGAAGGAAGGAGGGTCCTTTATATAGTCCAACAACTCCTTGTTAACTACCTAAAGGACTTATTCTAGTCCAACTAGAATTCAATTTAGTCCCTTCCTTGCAAATTAGTCCCTACTAAGTTTGCAAGGGTTTGCAAAGTGATCCTTCTAATTAATTAATCCAATTAATTAATTCCCAAATCTAGTTCAACTCTATATAGCGTGTGACCCCATAGGTTCTATCTAGTTGGTAGCAACTATTTGCTAATATGGAGCGGTTTCTAGCAAAACATCCATTCTAGCCAACTAATAGAATAGTCATCTAGACAACCTTGTACAAGTAATTGTCTCATCCCTTTGCCTCTATATCCGGATTGGACACGAGACATACAAGTCACACTTGTATATCCAATCCATAGTTTCTCGATCTATGGGAATAGCCTTATTCGTGCAAATAACATCAATATCCCATATATTGATTTATTTGAGTCTGGCCAGACATTCTATAAGCACTATCCCTCGAGTGGCCTAGGATATTTGCTCCCGTTATGTGGGAGGGGCAAATCCTCTCTACGTCCACTACGATCTCTAAGCTTGCTTCTCATTGTATCCAGTACACGCCTTTATAACTACCCAGTCACGGTGTAGCGTTTAACGCTACCAAGATCACAATGATCCACAACTAGAATATCTAGTGACTTCAAGTCTAAGGATGACAATACCATTGCACCGCGAGAAGCACTTGTGACTCAACATAACATGTATGTAGCCTTCTCGGATATGGGTCAATCCAGTGCAACATTCCGTAATGCACACCTATGTGTTGGATCGTGATATCTCCATATCAATCCAACCCCATACTAGTCTATAGATGATTGTCCCATTAATCATTATACTTGACTAGGGATATTTAAGATAAACAACACGATTGTAAATCTAAGGACTTCATTATATTAAATATCCAATAAATAATAAATGAATTTTCTAGCCATATACAAATTCATACTAAACTAGATTGCCTCTAGGGCATCTATTCCAACAGTCTCCCACTTGCACTAGAGCCAATCTGGCTCATCTCGTATGCCCATACTCCTAGTGTGCCCTTCATGCTTCCACTGCGTGAGAGGCTTCGTAAGCGGGTCTGACAGATTATCATCTGTAGGAATCTTGCATATCCGAACGTCTCCTCTATTGATAATATCTCGAATCAGATGAAACTACCTGAGCACGTGCTTGGACTTCTGGTGCGATCTGGGTTCCTTTGATTGCGCGATCGCCCCAGTGTTGTCCCAGAACAACTCTACTGGATCCGCAATGCTAGGGACCACACCAAGTTCAGAAACAAACTTTCTGATCCAAACAGCCTCCTTTGCTGCGCCATTTGCAGCAATGTACTCAGCCTCTGTTGGAGAATCAGCTACCGTCTCTTGCTTGGAACTCTTCCAGCTCACCGCTGCTCCATTCAGGCAAAACACATATCCCGACTGTGATCTAAAGTCATCTCTATCGGTTTGGAAGCTTGCATCAGTGTAACCCCTTACACGCAACTCTTCCTCACCGCCAAACATCAAGAAAGCATCCTTAGTTCTTTTCAAGTACTTTAGGATGTTCTTGACAGTAATCCAGTGAATCTCACCCGGATTGGATTGGTATCTGCTTGTCATACTCAAGGCATATGACACATCTGGTCTAGTACATAACATGGCGTACATGATAGATCCTATGGCCGAGGCATAGGGAATCCTACTCATGCGTTCCTTCTCAATCTCATTGGAAGGAAAACCACTCTTCGAAAGAGTAATTCCATGTGACATCGGCAAGAATCCCTTCTTGGAATCTTGCATGTTGAACCGTTTCAACACCTTGTCAATATATGTACTTTGACCTAGGCCTAGCAACCTCTTAGATCTATCTCTATAGATCTTTATACCGAGTATATAGGCTGCTTCCCCTAAGTCCTTCATTGAGAAACACTTTCCTAGCCAATCTTTCACAGATTGCAGCATGGGAATGTCGTTTCCAATGAGTAGTATGTCATCCACATACAAGACCAGAAAAGCTACAGAGCTTCTACTAACCTTCTTGTAGACACAAGAGTCATCTTCGTTTCTGATGAAGCCAAACTCTTTGACCACTTCATCAAAACGTCGATTCCAACTCCTAGAAGCTTGCTTCAATCCATAAATGGATCGTTGCAGCTTACAGACTTTGTTGGCTTGCTTTGGATCCTCAAAACCCTCCGGCTGTATCATATACACGTCCTCGAGGAGATTCCCATAAAGGAATGTTGTTTTGACATCCATCTGCCAAATCTCATAGTCGTAGTATGCTGCAATTGCAAGTAGGATTCGGATGGATTTGGTCATAGCGACTGGTGAAAAGGTTTCATCATAGTCAATACCATGAATCTGTCTGAATCCTTTAACCACCAATCGGCCCTTATAGGTAATCACATTACCATCCATGTCGATCTTCTTCTTGAAGACCCACTTGCACCCTATGGGCCGCGCCCCATCGGGTGGTTCCACCAAAGTCCATACTTTGTTGGTATACATGGATTCCATCTCGGATCTCATGGCTTCCAGCCACTTCTGAGAGTCTGGGCCACTCATGGCCTCCTCATAGGTAGTAGGCTCATCATCTATGAGCATCGTGTCACCGGAATCAGTTACGAGAAGTCCATACCTCTCGGGTTCCTGGCGCACTCTACTAGATCTACGAAGCTCTTGTGTTACCTGAACAGGTGGCTCCACAACTGCTTGTGATTCCTGTTCATGTTCCATAATCGGTTCAGTGATTTGTGGTTCTTGAACTTCTTCAAGTTCTACATTCCTCCCACTTGCTTCTTTAGAGACAAACTCTATTTCTAGAAACATGCCGGTCCGAGCAACAAACACTTTGTTCTCGGTTGGATTGTAGAAGTAGTATCCCTTAGTTTCCTTAGGGTACCCCACAAATTTACACTTATTCGATTTAGGCCCTAGCTTGTCTGACTGTAAACGTTTTACATAGACATCGCAGCCCCAAATCCTCATGAACGACAGTGTGGGACGCCTCCCACTCCACATCTCATATGGTGTCTTCATGACTGATTTAGATGGAACACGCTTAATGGTGAAAGCTGCACTAAATAGAGCGTAGCCCCAAAACGATAATGGAAGATCGGTTTGACACATCATAGACCGAACCATATCCAATAGGGTTCGATTCCTCCTCTCGGACACGCCATTCCATTGTGGCGTTCCGGGTGGAGTGAGTTGGGACACGATCCCACACTCTCTAAGATAGTCGTCAAACTCTTGGCTCAAGTATTCTCCTCCACGATCCGATCGTAGAGCCTTGATACTTTTGCCAAGTTGCTTCTCTACTTCATTCTTGAATTCTTTGAACACTTCAAAGGATTCGGATTTTGCCCTCATAAGGTACACAAATCCATATCTACTGTAATCATCAGTAAATGTAATGAAGTAGACATAACCACCCCTGGCTGACGTGGCAAATGGCCCACACACATCGGTATGTATGAGCGCCAATTGCTCACTAGTCCTCTCACCTTTCTTATTGAAAGGGGACTTTGTCATTTTTCCCAATAAACAAGCCTCACATGTCTCATATGATTCAAAATCAAATGAGTCTAGTAATCCATCCTTATGGAGTCTAGATACACGTTTCTCATTTATATGGCCTAAACGACAATGCCATAAATAAGCAGGATTTAAATCATGTATTTTAATCCGCTTTGTATTAATGTTGTAGACAGGATTGCTTAGATCAAGGACATAAAGTCCATTAAATAATTGCGCACTAAAATAGTGAATATTATTCAAATAAAAGGAACAACAATTGTTCTTTATTGAAATAATAAAACCTTCCTTGTCCAAACAAGAAATAGAAATAATGTTTCTGCTCATAGCAGGCACAAAATAGCAATTATTTAATTCTAAAACTAATCCTGAAGGCAGAGATAGCTCGCACACGCCTATGGCCAACGCAGCAACCTTTGCTCCATTCCCAACGCGCAGATCTACCTCCCCTTTAGCCAATCTTTTACTTCTCTTTAGATCCTGCATATTTCGACAAATATGAGATCCACATCCAGTATCTAATACCCATGATGTAGAGACAGTTAAATTGACATCTACAACAAAAATACCTGGTGGTGGTGGAATCACTATTCCAAGCCTCTTTTCCTCCAGATATTTTGGGCAGTTCCTTCTCCAGTGTCCAGGCTGACTGCAGTAGTGACACTCACCCTTAGTCACGACCTTGGCAACGCCACCGACAGGCTTAAGGGCTTGTTCCTTGGACTTGGCAACTGACTTGCCTTTTCCCTTGGAGGAAGAGGCAAACCTTTTGCCCTTTCCTTTCTGCACCATCATAATGGCCTTGCCCTTACCCTTGTTGATGCTCTGTTCAGCCGTCCTCAACATGTTGAGCAAATCTGGCAGTGGTTTAACGATCTCGTTCATGTTATAGTTCATAATGAACTGTCCATAACTCTCGGGCAACGATTGCAACACGAGATCGGTTGCCAACTCTTGGCCGACCGGGAACCCAAGCCGGGCGAGATACTCCAAGTACCCGATCATTCGGAGTACATGGGGTCCCACCGGGTTCCCTTCTGCCAGATGACATTTGAACAGTGCCTTTGAGACCTCATACCTCTCTACCCTCGCCTGCTCTTGGAAGAGCTGCTTTAGATGTTCGATCATATCGACGGCATTCATGTTCTCGTGTTGCTTCTGAAGCTCATAGGTCATGGTGCAAAGCATTAGGCAGGCCGCATCATTAGCGTCATCAACACGCTTTTGATATGCCTTTAAGGCAGCAGGTGTCTGGTTCTCTGGACCTTCCGGAACATGCTCCTCTATTGCGTACAGTTTCTTCTCTTGCTTGAGAACAATTCTCAAGTTTCTGTACCAATCAAGGAAGTTGGTTCCAGAGAGCTTGTCCTTCTCAAGGACAGATCGTAGGGAATGTTGTGAACTCGATGAGTTGTTTGCCATTTGGAATTCTACAAAAAGGAAAATACGCAAGTTTTAGTATTTGTGAATTTTTGACTATATTTAATAATTGCTAGTTTATTAAATATAGCTCCCACTATTTTTCTACGGATTAATAACCCTCAAGATATTAATGCGGAAAATATCCTTATATTTTCTAGTGTGCCAAGATCCATCTTTCATCTCCTTATGAGCTTGCTTTGGCAAGTCACCCATAATTTGACTACTTTAGGTAGGAACAATTCCAATTGCATCCCATATGCAACTCTTGGTTCAATCGGGCAAATAACTCCTTATTTATCCATCTGTTGGAATAGATGCCCTAGAGGCAATCTAGTTTAGTATGAATTTGTAATTGGCTAGAAATTCATTTATTATTTATTGGATATTTAATATAATGAAGTCCTTAGATTTACAATTGTGTTGTTTATCTTAAATATACCTAGTCAAGTATAATGATTAAATGGGACAATCATCTATAGACTAGTATGGGGTTGGATTGATATGGAGATATCACGATCCAACACATAGGTGTGCATTACGGAATGTTGCACTGGATTGACCCATCACCGAGAAGGCTACATACACGTTATGTTGAGTCACAAGTGCTTCTCGGGTACAATGGTATTGTCATCCTTAGACTTGAAGTCACTAGATATTCTAGTTGTGGATCATTGTGATCTTGGTAGCGTTAAACGCTACACCGTAGCTGGGTAGTTATAAAGGCGTGTACTGGATACAATGAGAAGCAAGCTTAGAGATCGTAGTGGACGTAGAGAGGATTTGCCCCTCCCACATAACGGGAGCAAATATCCAAGGCCACTCGAGGATAGTGCTTATAGAATGTCTGGCCAGACTCAAATAAATCAATATATGGGATATTGATGTTATTTGCACGAATAAGGCTATTCCATGGATCGAGAAACTAGGGATTGGATATACGAGTGTGACTTGTATGTATCGTGTCCAATCCGGATATGGAGGCAAAGGGATGAGACAATTACTTGTACAAGGTTGTCTAGATGACTATTCTATTAGTTGGCTAGAATGGATGTTTTGCTAGAAACCGCTCCATATTAGCAAAGAGTTGCTACCAACTAGATAGAACCTATGGGGTCACACGCTATATAGAGTTGTACTAGATTTGGAATTAATTAATTGGATTAATTAATTAGAAGGATCACTTTGCAAACCCTTGCAAAATTAGTAGGGACTAATTTGCAAGGAAGGGACTAAATTGAATTCTAGTAGGACTAGAATAAGTCCTTTAGGTAGTTAACAAGGAGTTGTTGGACTATATAAAGGACCCTCCTCCTTCCTTCCCTACAAGAACTTATGCTCAAAAGAGAACATAGCAAGAGTAGGAGAGAACAAAGGAGAGAGAGAGCAAGCCACAAGAGGGACGCCGCCCCCCTTGCCGCCGCCCCTTGTCCCCGACGCCACAAAGGGGCCGAACCCCCTTTTGTGCTTCGTTTTGCGTGATTCCTTCACCCTCCATTCATTCCGGGCTAGCACCAAGGAGATTGGAGATCTAGGAACAACTCTAGGCGTGGATCAACTATAGAGAACGTGACACTATTCGCGTTTGAAGTCATCAAGGAGAACCCAAAGGTGTGTTTATGATTTCTTACCTTCACTATCGTTATGCATCTAGACTTGTGATCCTTGGAGGGTTTTGCATGGTTGTTTGTTTGATTATGCTTCCGTTTGCGCGATCCATGAATCAAAACCCTACAGTGGTATCAGAGCCACAGGTCATAGAGCATAAACGTAGTTTATGTGTTACATTCTTGTTGTTTTACACCTTATTTTGTTGTTTATCGCGTAAAACAAGACAAATCAAGCATTGGATGCAATTTGTCAAAGAATTAATCATAACAAGACCCAATTATTGCATTGGATGCATGAATTGGTGAGTTTGAGAAATTTTAGGATCTTAGATCTAGGGTTTGGGCATCCTTGGGGAAGAAGGAGTTCTCCCACAACAAGGAAACAACCAAACTTGGGCTCCAAGCAAGGAGGTTGTTTTGGAAACAACCTCCACAAGGAGGTTCGGCCCTCTAGGGGACCGCCCCCTTGCTTGCCGCCCAAGCTTGGAGCCCTAAGGGGCCGGGCGGCCCTAACCCGCGGGCCTAGCTTGCGGGTTTTGGGCCGGGCCGGCCCTAGGGCTTTATGGTTCACTTATTTGGGCCCGGGCAATTGGATTGTTGGGCCCATGGACCGTTTTAACCCTAGAAATCCTAAAATCAATTAAAATTGACCAAGCGCGTTAAAATTGGATTTTAACTGTTTATGTGCAAATCGCATGGTGATTGGATATGGCCTTAGGATGTGGTTTGATGTGGATGTTTAATTTTGTGGTTTGGTTTTACGGCCTGCGAGCTGATCAATTAATTGTAATAATTAATTAGGGTTTTATGGCCTGCGTGCCATTTTTTTTCTCAACTTGTGAGATTTATTTTATTTAGTATAGATATTAGCTAGTGCTAGATAAAGTAGATTGTTAGCCAAGATTGGAGAAAAGTAGCCCAAAGCCAAAAGGAGCCACAAAAGATGGAGCATGGAGCATGGAGCACACCACATGACTATGAAGGATGGAGATGTGTTTGTTTAGGGTTCATAGATAATTCCATTGGCTTGGAATTATCTTAGTCTAGAAAAAGGCCATATCCACATCACGTTTAATTTCTGTTTTGTGGTTGTTTATTTATTGTCTTATTATTTGTGTGGTTGGTGTATGGATGATGCATGCAATTAGGATAATAAGATAATTAGACAACCCGGATCTATTATTTGGAGTTGTGCCCAAACTCAAATAGATAGATTAGTTGATATTGATCAACAAAATAATTAAAATTGAATTGAAAATCCCTCAAATTTTAAAAATATTGTGTTCTTGCCTTCTCGTTATTTAAACACTCATTATCATCATTATTTATCAAGTTCGTGCGTGCCAAAGCATGGCGACTTGGTTCATAATGATGGAATGCGATGGCACGTAACAATGTGCAATTGTTTAGATAAGAGGTTGAACACAACTAGGCTATTAATTTGATTAAGAAACCTAGAGGCAATCAATTGGGATTATCCATATGGATGGATAAATAAGGAGTTATTTGCCCGGTTGAACCAAGAGTTGCATATGGGATGCAATTGGAATTGTTCCTACCTAAGAAGTAATCGAATTATGGGTGACTTGCCAAAGCAAGCTCATAAGGAGATGAAATAGATGGATCTTGGCCCACTAGAAAATATAAGGATATTTTCCGCATTAATATCTTGAGGGTTATTAATCCGTAGAAAAATAGTGGGAGCTATATTTAATAAACTAGCCATTATTAAATATAGTCAAAAATTCACAAATACTAAAACTTGCGTATTTTCCTTTTGTAGAATTCCAAATGGCAAACAACTCATCGAGTTCACAACATTCCCTACGATCTGTCCTTGAGAAGGACAAGCTCTCAGGAACCAACTTTCTCGATTGGTACAGAAACTTGAGAATTGTTCTCAAGCAAGAAAAGAAGCTGTACGCAATAGAAGAGCAAGTTCCAGAAGGTCCAGAGAATCAGACACCTGCTGCCTTAAAGGCGTATCAAAAGCGTGTTGATGACGCTAATGATGCGGCCTGCCTAATGCTTTGCACCATGACCTCTGAGCTTCAGAAGCAACATGAGAACATGAATGCTGTCGATATGATCGAACATCTAAAGCAGCTCTTCCAAGAGCAGGCGAGGGTAGAGAGGTATGAGGTCTCAAAGGCACTGTTCAAATGTCATCTGGCAGAAGGGAACCCGGTGGGACCCCACGTACTCCGAATGATCGGGTACTTGGAGAATCTCGCCCGGCTTGGGTTCCCGGTCGGCCAAGAGTTGGCAACCGATCTCGTGTTGAAATCGTTGCCTGAGAGTTATGGACAGTTCATTATGAACTATAACATGAACGAGATCGTTAAACCACTGCCAGATTTGCTCAACATGTTGAGGACGGCTGAACAGAGCATCAATAAGGGTAAGGGCAAAGCCATTATGATGGTACATAAAGGAAAGGGTAAAAAGTTTGCCTCTTCCTCCAAGGGCAAAGGCAAGTCAGTTGCTAAGTCCAAGGAACAAGCCCTTAAGCCTGTTGGTTCCATTGCCAAGGTCGTGACTAAGGGTGAATGTCACTACTGTAGTCAACCTGGACACTGGAGGAGGAACTGCCCAAAATATCTGGAGGACAAGAGGCTTGGAATAGTGATTCCACCACCACCAGGTATTTTTGTTGTAGATGTCAATTTAACTGTCTCTACATCATGGGTATTAGATACTGGATGTGGATCTCATATTTGTCGAAATATGCAGGATCTAAAGAGAAGTAAAAGATTGGCTAAAGGGGAGGTAGATCTGCGCGTTGGGAATGGAGCAAAGGTTGCTGCGTTGGCCATAGGCGTGTGCGAGCTATCTCTGCCTTCAGGATTAGTTTTAGAATTAAATAATTGCTATTTTGTGCCTGCTATGAGCAGAAACATTATTTCTATTTCTTGTTTGGACAAGGAAGGTTTTATTATTTCAATAAAGAACAATTGTTGTTCCTTTTATTTGAATAATATTCACTATTTTAGTGCGCAATTATTTAATGGACTTTATGTCCTTGATCTAAGTAATCCTGTCTACAACATTAATACCAAGCGGATTAAAATAAATGATTTAAATCCTGCTTATTTATGGCATTGTCGTTTAGGCCACATAAATGAGAAACGTGTATCTAGACTCCATAAGGATGGATTACTAGACTCATTTGATTTTGAATCATATGAGACATGTGAGGCTTGTTTATTGGGAAAAATGACAAAGTCCCCTTTCAATAAGAAAGGTGAGAGGACTAGTGAGCAATTGGCACTCATACATACTGATGTGTGTGGGCCATTTGCCACGCCTGCCAGGGTGGTTATGTCTACTTCATTACGTTTACTGATGATTACAGTAGATATGGATTTGTGTACCTTATGAGGGCAAAATCCGAATCCTTTGAAGTGTTCAAAGAATTCAAGAATGAAGTAGAGAAGCAACTTGGCAAAAGTATCAAGGCTCTACGATCGGATCGTGGAGGAGAATACTTGAGCCAAGAGTTTGACGACTATCTTAGAGAGTGTGGGATCGTGTCCCAACTCACTCCACCCGGAACGCCACAATGGAATGGCGTGTCCGAGAGGAGGAATCGAACCCTATTGGATATGGTTCGGTCTATGATGTGTCAAACCGATCTTCCATTATCATTTTGGGGCTACGCTCTATTAAGTGCAGCTTTCACCATTAACCGTGTTCCATCTAAATCAGTCATGAAGACACCATATGAGATGTGGAGTGGGAGGCGTCCCACATTGTCGTTCATGAGGATTTGGGGCTGCGATGTCTATGTAAAACGTTTACAATCAGACAAGCTAGGGCCTAAATCGGATAAGTGTAAATTTGTGGGGTACCCTAAGGAAACTAAGGGATACTACTTCTACAATCCAACCGAGAACAAAGTGTTTGTTGCTCGGACCGGCGTGTTTCTAGAAAGAAAGTTTGTCTCTAAAGAAGCAAGTGGGAGGAATGTAGAACTTGAAGAAGTTCAAGAACCACAAAACACAGAACCGATTATGGAACATGAACAGAAATCACAAGCAGTTGTGGAGCCACCTGTTCAGGTAACACAAGAGCTTCGTAGATCTAGTAGAGTGCGCCAGGAACCCGAGAGGTACGGACTTCTCGTAACTAATTCCAGTGACACGATGCTCATAGATGATGAGCCTACTACCTATGAGGAGGCCATGAATGGCCCAGACTCGCAGAAGTGGCTTGAAGCCATGAGATCCGAGATGGAATCCATGTATACCAACAAAGTATGGACTTTGGTGGAACCACCTGATGGGGCGCGGCCCATAGGGTGCAAGTGGGTCTTCAAGAAGAAGATCGACATGGATGGTAATGTGATTACCTATAAGGGCCGATTGGTGGCTAAAGGATTCAGACAGATTCATGGTATTGACTATGATGAAACCTTTTCACCAGTCGCTATGACCAAATCCATCCGAATCCTACTTGCGATTGCAGCATACTACGAATATGAGATTTGGCAGATGGATGTCAAAACAGCATTCCTTTATGGGAATCTCCTCGAGGACGTGTATATGATACAGCCGGAGGGTTTTGAGGATCCAAAGCAAGCCAACAAAGTCTGTAAGCTGCAACGATCCATTTATGGATTGAAGCAAGCTTCTAGGAGTTGGAATCGACGTTTTGATGAAGTGGTCAAAGAGTTTGGCTTCATCAGAAACGAAGATGAGTCTTGTGTCTACAAGAAGGTTAGTGGGAGCTCTGTAGCTTTTCTGGTCTTGTATGTGGATGACATACTACTCATTGGAAACGACATTCCCATGCTGCAATCTGTGAAAGATTGGCTAGGAAAGTGTTTCTCAATGAAGGACTTAGGGGAAGCAGCCTATATACTCGGTATAAAGATCTATAGAGATAGATCTAAGAGGTTGCTAGGCCTGAGTCAAAGTACATATATTGACAAGGTGTTGAAACGGTTCAACATGCAAGATTCCAAGAAGGGATTCTTGCCCATGTCACATGGAATCACTCTTTCGAAGAGTGGATGTCCTTCCAATGAGATTGAGAAGGAACGCATGAGTAGGATTCCCTATGCCTCGGCCATAGGATCCATCATGTATGCCATGTTATGTACTAGACCAGATGTGTCATATGCCTTGAGTATGACAAGCAGATACCAATCCAATCCAGGTGAGAGTCACTGGATTGCTGTCAAGAACATCCTAAAGTACTTAAGAAGAACTAAGGATGCTTTCTTGATGTTTGGCGGTGAGGAAGAGTTGCGTGTAAGGGGTTACACTGATGCAAGCTTCCAAACCGATAGAGATGACTTTAGATCACAGTCGGGATATGTGTTTTGCCTGAATGGAGCAGCGGTGAGCTGGAAGAGTTCCAAGCAAGAGACGGTAGCTGATTCTACAACAGAGGCTGAGCACATTGCTGCAAATGGCGCAGCAAAGGAGGCTGTTTGGATCAGAAAGTTTGTTTCTGAACTTGGTGTGGTCCCTAGTATTGCGGATCCAGTGGAGTTGTTCTGTGACAACACTGGGGCGATCGCGCAATCAAAGGAACCAAGATCGCACCAGAAGTCCAAGCATGTGCTCAGGAAGTTTCATCTGATTCGAGATATTATCGATAGAGGAGATGTTCGGATATGCAAGATTCCTACAGATGATAATCTGTCAGACCCACTTACGAATCCTCTCACGCAGTGGAAGCATGAAGGGCACACTAGGAGTATGGGCATACGAGATGCGCCAGATTGGCTCTAGTGCAAGTGGGGAGACTGTTGGAATAGATGCCCTAGAGGCAATCTAGTTTAGTATGAATTTGTAATTGGCTAGAAATTCATTTATTATTTATTGGATATTTAATATAATGAAGTCCTTAGATTTACAATTGTGTTGTTTATCTTAAATATCCCTAGTCAAGTATAATGATTAAATGGGACAATCATCTATAGACTAGTATGGGGTTGGATTGATATGGAGATATCACGATCCAACACATAGGTGTGCATTACGGAATGTTGCACTGGATTGACCCATCACCGAGAAGGCTACATACACGTTATGTTGAGTCACAAGTGCTTCTCGGGTACAATGGTATTGTCATCCTTAGACTTGAAGTCACTAGATATTCTAGTTGTGGATCATTGTGATCTTGGTAGCGTTAAACGCTACACCGTAGCTGGGTAGTTATAAAGGCGTGTACTGGATACAATGAGAAGCAAGCTTAGAGATCGTAGTGGACGTAGAGAGGATTTGCCCCTCCCACATAACGGGAGCAAATATCCAAGGCCACTCGAGGATAGTGCTTATAGAATGTCTGGCCAGACTCAAATAAATCAATATATGGGATATTGATGTTATTTGCACGAATAAGGCTATTCCATGGATCGAGAAACTAGGGATTGGATATACGAGTGTGACTTGTATGTCTCGTGTCCAATCCGGATATGGAGGCAAAGGGATGAGACAATTACTTGTACAAGGTTGTCTAGATGACTATTCTATTAGTTGGCTAGAATGGATGTTTTGCTAGAAACCGCTCCATATTAGCAAAGAGTTGCTACCAACTAGATAGAACCTATGGGGTCACACGCTATATAGAGTTGTACTAGATTTGGAATTAATTAATTGGATTAATTAATTAGAAGGATCACTTTGCAAACCCTTGCAAACTTAGTAGGGACTAATTTGCAAGGAAGGGACTAAATTGAATTCTAGTAGGACTAGAATAAGTCCTTTAGGTAGTTAACAAGGAGTTTTTGGACTATATAAAGGACCCTCCTCCTTCCTTCCCTACAAGAACTTATGCTCAAAAGAGAACATAACAAGAGTAGGAGAGAACAAAGGAGAGAGAGAGCAAGCCACAAGAGGGACGCCGCCCCCCTTGCCGCCGCCCCTTGTCCCCGACGCCACAAAGGGGCCGAACCCCCTTTTTGTGCTTCGTTTTGCGTGATTCCTTCACCCTCCATTCATTCCGGGCTAGCACCAAGGAGATTGGAGATCTAGGAACAACTCTAGGCGTGGATCAACTATAGAGAACGTGACACTATTCGCGTTTGAAGTCATCAAGGAGAACCCAAAGGTGTGTTTATGATTTCTTACCTTCACTATCGTTATGCATCTAGACTTGTGATCCTTGGAGGGTTTTGCATGGTTGTTTGTTTGATTATGCTTCCGTTTGCGCGATCCATGAATCAAAACCCTACACCATCCTTATGGATAATCCCAATTGATTGCCTCTAGGTTTCTTAATAAATTAATAGCCTAGTTGTGTTCAACCTCTTATCTAAACAATTGCACATTGTTACGTGCCATCGCATTCCATCATTATGAATCAAGTCGCCGTGCTTTGGAACGCACGAGCTTGATAAATAATGATGATAATGAGTGTTTAAATAACGAGAAGGCAAGAACACAATATTTAAAATTTGAGGGATTTTCTATTCAATTTTTAATTATTTTGTTGATCAATATCAACTAATCTATCTATTTGAGTTTGGGCACAACTCCAAATAATAGATCCGGGTTGTCTAATTATCTTATTATCCAAATTGCATGCATTATCCATACACCAACCACACAAATAATAAGACAATAAATAAACAACCACAAAACAGAAATTAAACGTGATGTGGATATGGCCTTTTTCTAGACTAAGATAATTCCAAGCCAATGGAATTATCTATGAACCCTAAGCAAACACATCTCCATGCGTCTTGATCTTTTGGTCCATCCTTCATAGTCATGTGGAATGCTCCATGCTCCATGCTCCATCTTTTGTGGCTCCTTTGGCTTTGGGCTTCTTTTCTCCAATCTTGGCTAACAATCTACTTTATCTAGCACTAGCTAATATCTATACTAAATAAAATAAATCTCACAAGTTGAGAAAAAAATGGCCCGCAAGCCATAAAACCCTAATTAATTATTACAATTAACTGATCAGCTCGCAGGCCGTAAAACCAAAACACAAAATTAAACATCCACATCAAACCACATCCTAAGGCCATATCCAATCACCATGCGATTTGCACATAAACAGTTAAAATCCAATTTTAATGCGCTTGGTCAGTTTTAATTGATTTTAGGATTTCTAGGGTTAAAACGGTCCATGGGCCCAACAATTGAATTGCCCGGGCCCAACAAAGTGAACCACAAGGCCCTAGGGGCCGGCCCGGCCCAAAACCCGCAAGCTAGGCCCGCGGGTTAGGGCCGCCCGGCCCCTTAGGACGGCCAAGCTTGGGCGGCAAGCAAAGGGGGGCGGTCCCTAGGGGGGGGCGAACCTCCTCTTGGGGGTTGTTTCCAAAACAACTCCCTTGCTTGGAGCCCAAGTTTGGTTGTTTCCTTGTTTTGGGAGAACTCCTTCTTCCCCAAGGATGCCCAAACCCTAGATCTAAGATCCTAAAATTTCTCAAACTCACCAATTCATGCATCCAATGCAAAAATTGGATCTTGCTATGAGTAATTATTGACAAATTGCATCCCATGCTTGATTTGTCTTGTTTTACGCGATAAACTATCAAATTAAGGTGTAAAACAACAAGAATGTAACACATAAACTACGTTTATGCTCTATGACCTGTGGCTCTGATACCACTGTAGGGTTTTGATTCATGGATCGCGCAACAGAAGCATAATCAAACAAATAGCCATGCAAAACCCTCCAAGGATCACAAGTCTAGATGCATAACGATAGTAAAGGTAAGAAATCATAAACACACCTTTGGGTTCTCCTTGATGACTTCAAACGCGAATAGTGTCACGTTCTCTATAGTTGATCCTCGCCTAGAGTTGATCCTAGATCTCCCAAACTCCTTGGTGCTAGCCCGGAATAAGAGGAGGGTGAAGGAATCACGCAAAACGAGACAAAAGAGGGGCTTCGGCCCTCTTTTTTGGCCGACGGGGTGAGGGCGGCGGCAAGGGGTCGGGTTCGGCCTCCTTGTTGCTTGCTCTCTCTCCTTTGTTCTCTCCCACTCTTGTTATGTTCACTAATGAGCATAAGTTATGAGGAAGGAAGGAAGGAGGGTCCTTTATATAGTCCAACAACTCCTTGTTAACTACCTAAAGGACTTATTCTAGTCCAACTAGAATTCAATTTAGTCTCTTCCTTGCAAATTAGTCCCTACTAAATTTGCAAGGGTTTGCAAAGTGATCCTTCTAATTAATTAATCCAATTAATTAATTCCCAAATCTAGTTCAACTCTATATAGCGTGTGACCCCATAGGTTCTATCTAGTTGGTAGCAACTATTTGCTAATATGGAGCGGTTTCTAGCAAAACATCCATTCTAGCCAACTAATAGAATAGTCATCTAGACAACCTTGTACAAGTAATTGTCTCATCCCTTTGCCTCTATATCCGGATTGGACACGAGACATACAAGTCACACTTGTATATCCAATCCATAGTTTCTCGATCTATGGGAATAGCCTTATTCGTGCAAATAACATCAATATCCCATATATTGATTTATTTGAGTCTGGCCAGACATTCTATAAGAACTATCCCTCGAGTGGCCTAGGATATTTGCTCCCGTTATGTGGGAGGGGAAAATCCTCTCTACGTCCACTACGATCTCTAAGCTTGCTTCTCATTGTATCCAGTACACGCCTTTATAACTACCCAGTCACGGTGTAGCGTTTAACGCTACCAAGATCACAATGATCCACAACTAGAATATCTAGTGACTTCAAGTCTAAGGATGACAATGACCATTGCACCGCGAGAAGCACTTGTGACTCAACATAACATGTATGTAGCCTTCTCGGAGATGGGTCAATCCAGTGCAACGTTCCGTAATGCACACCTATGTGTTGGATCGTGATATCTCCATATCAATCCAACCCCATACTAGTCTATAGATGATTGTCCCATTAATCATTATACTTGACTAGGGATATTTAAGATAAACAACACGATTGTAAATCTAAGAACTTCATTATATTAAATATCCAATAAATAATAAATGAATTTTCTAGCCATATACAAATTCATACTAAACTAGATTGCCTCTAGGGCATCTATTCCAACATAAGGTTCAGTGAGGGAAATGTAGAGGAAATCAGCAGTCATGTGGTTCGATACGCCTGTACCAGTCAATCAAACATCTTAAAGGAGCATATGTTGTTGAGTAGAGGTAGATGTCATGGGGGGAGAGCTGCTCAGGTGGCATCCTTCCTTGATACAAGTAGTCCATGCAATGGCAGCAACCAAGAGCTGATTGGTAGTCGTTGCCGCAGATTTTGCAGGTGTCCGGACCTGAGCCACCTCGACCCAAACCACCAGTCCTTCCCCGTGATCCGAACCGTCCGAAACAATCTCGACCCAAACCATAAAGGAACCGGATCCGGCTCCTTGGCCCGAACCGTACCCAGAACCGTATCGAACACTAGACCCGGGTCCATTGCATGACCCATATCCAGATCCATAGCTAGTGTTAGATCCGGATCCAAAAGCAGATTCACTACCACGGACAAATCTATTTTCTCCACCACCACGGTTTCCAAAATAAGAACGTGAAGTTGCTCAAAAGAAAGAGGATCAGATATATTGCCTAAAGAAGATCGAAACACATTATGTTCAGTGGGTAGGTCATTTAGAGTATATAGAAGCATGTCCTTATCATCGATGAGAACATAGGAAACTGCAAGCTTATTGCGTATTGTTTTGAGCTTCTACATATAGGTATTGATCGAATCAGATAGTTTACAAAGATTTTGAAGGTCAAATTTCAACTGGAGTATGTTAGAATGAGTGAAAGATGCATAAAGTCCCTCGAGAACGAGCCAAACAGCATGAGAAGTAACAGATCCAATCACATGTGTCAACAACTCTTGAGATAGCATGGCATTTAGGACCGTAAGGACTGCTTGGTCTTGTAAATTTCAGGTGATGAACGCCGGATTGATTGTGGTGGTGTCGTCGACAGCAGTAAGGAACTCATATGGGCATGGGAAAAGACCCATCAAGGAAACCAAACAAGGTGCGAGTGCGAATAATGGAAGTAATCTGATGTTTCCAGAAAACGAAATTTCATCCATCTAATTTAAAGGGTAAGAAATTGTGGATGTTAGACAGGAGATAAGCCGGCGTAAGCCAGAGTAGAGGCGGTGGAAAGAGCATTTAAAGCGCACCATGATTGAACTCTTAGGGTTTCATATGAACAATACAGGAAAAGAAGGCAGCGAAGAACAAGAGAGAGAAAGAGGCATATAATTGTATATTGTATTAAGGCCCCACTTTTTTTGCATAAATTTATGCGACTTTTATCTTTTTTTAAATCATAAAAAAAGTTCTAATCAAGTCATTTTTGTTAAAATTTATGTCTGATAACTTTTTTATCTTATTATAAGACTAAAAAAATAGTTTTTTTCTAACTGCAATTTTTTTTTATCTTGGTACTCCTTAAAACTATTTTTTAAAAGATAAAATAGAAGTTAAGTAAACAACATTTTCTACTAAAAAGATAACTAACACTTTTTAAAAAAAATTATTAAGCACAAAGTAAACAACTTTTTATCTTTTTAAAAAAAGATATAATGTCATAAATTTATATAAAGAAAGTCGGGCCTATGTTAAAACAACAAAGAAGGCACTATATACAGGCATATAGCCAATGGTAGGATTTGTACTATCTAACATCGGAAAGATTAGGGTTAGGGAAAGCCCATAAATGAATTAGATACCCTTATAAGACTGGGCTGATCACAATAGTTAATGGGCATGGAGAGAAGCTTTGGGCCAATCTATAATTGATGCAATCCATAACGAGGCTGGTAAGCTACTACGGAACTATAAATGGGAAAACTAAATTGTGTATACCGAGAAATGAAAAGATATAGCCCATTCTCCAAAAAATTGATGACGACTTCTAAAAGAATTATGAAG